>JAKJXN010000072.1:0-148661 GCA_022225945.1 Didymella pomorum
AATATCTCGCAACAATAGCTATGTAGTGCGGCTCTATAGCCTCATCTTTGTGGTGGTTTTGGTGGGGCAAATCGGTCATTGCCCCGTCCGAGGCATTGGCCCGTCCGGCACGGTACCGGTAACGTCCACGTTGTCTCCCGCCACCCCGCCTTCTGCGATAAGGAACGGCACAACTAGTGATGTGTACAGCTGCCTGAACCCGGGATATTCAATCTAGATTGCGATGAGGGGCGCACGAATATTTAGGCGTGCTGCGGGTGCAAACGTCCGTCCAACGAGAAGGAGCGGACCGCAACGCACTAGGGAGCCGCACCCTGTGAACGTGCCGCTCTTGACATCTCGGCGATCTCGCTTCCACCACCGCAACGCCTATCATAAACTGAACCTGGTCGGTCTCAAAGTCTTATGCAAAGCCGAGAACGGCGACCTCCTCCGTCCGACATGGCCATCTGCTGGGGGCCTCAAAACGAGGCAAGGATTAGAGCAGTGGAGATGTAGCACAAGGAGAAATCAAAGCTTATCTATGCGTCAAGCCTTCTTGAACATCTTGTAAGCTTTTGCGATAAACTTCCATCAAAATCTTCCCCGTGATTACCTCTCACGATGCAAGCAGAAACTTTAGCGTTGCCCGAGCATGGTGCCCCCATCAAGGGCACGCCACGAACAGAGAGGACTGAACACCATTACACCCATACAATCCACCACCTCAAGGAGAAGGTGGCAAATGTGGCAGATGTCAATACCACTGCGAACTACCTCGAAGGCCAAGATGACGAAGAGCTTCGCGCAACCAAGTCTACGCGTCAAGATGCTGCCGGGATGCGACGTATGGGAAAGGAACAGCAGCTGGTGCGACACTTCCGTCAACTATCGATGACCTCGTTCGTCGCAATCGCCACAGGTATGAATTTCATCGAAGCTACGTTACGACACGCAGCAGTCAGTTACTCATGTTTCTCGCAGTGGCATGGGAGCTCGGTATCTTTGTCATATCGCCTGGGTTGATCGACGGCGGAAGGTCTGGTCTAATCTACAGTACCTTCTGGAACTTCATTGGCTTCGCACCTATCTATCTGAGTATGGCAGAAATGGCATCGATGGCGCCCATCGCTGGCGCTCAGTATCACTGGGTATCGGAGTTCGCGCCTGAGTCAATGCAAAAACCGCTCTCATATGTGAGTGTGCCCAAGATCGTTTTGCCGTAACGGTAGGGTATACTGATTCTCTGTGTCAGCTCACTGGCTGGACTTCCACCATCGCCTGGCAAGCCGGTAATGCGCTTGGGATCTTCATCGTCGGCAGCCTAATTCAGACGATGATTCTGGTCAACAACGAAGACTATCCATTCCCTAACTGGCAGGGAACACTTTTGGCGTGCGCCGCTATGGTCGTTGCATACATCGGTAATGTCTACGGATCTCGGATTCTGCCGTACTGGCAGATTCCAGTTTTTATCATTCACATCCTGGCATATTTTGCGTTCATCATTCCTATCTGGGTCAAAGCACCAGCGGCTACGCATTCGCAGGTTTGGAATGACTTTTCGAACAACGGCGGATGGTCCTCGATCGGGCTATCCATCATGATCGGTCAGCTATCCGGAATCGGGCAACAGGTCGGCATCGATACTGCCGCGCACATGAGCGAAGAGGTAAGGGACGCTGCAAAGACTATCCCACGCACGATGCTCAGCGTATATGTCATCAACATGTGCCTCATATTTCCGGCCATCGTCACCATCGTCTACCACATTCCGGACCTGGATGCAGCTTTGGAAGACTCCACGACATATCCTGCGTTGTACGTTCTTAAGCAGACGATGAGTGTGGGCTGGATGACTGCTTTGATGGTCGTCATTTGTCTGATCAATATGTGCTCGAACGTCGTCTATCTAGCAGCCGTGACCCGCGACCTGTTCGCTTTCTCCCGGGACAAAGGTCTACCGTTTTCGAAGTGGCTGAGCACAGTACACCCGACACGACACATTCCCGTCAACGCAGCAAAATTCACCTGCGTGACGGCTTTTGCACTGGCACTCATATACATTGGCAGTAAGCACTCATCATCTGCCCACCTACCAAAGGAACTAGCTTACTCACTTCTCTTTCAGGTCCTGTGGCATTCTACGCCATCACAGCACTCTCCACAATCTCACTCCTGCAGTGCTACTGCCTATCAATCGGCTGCGTTCTGTGGCGGCGCATCACAATGCCCTCGACCCTTCCACCAGCAGAATTCTCGCTTGGACGATGGGGCATCCCGATTAATGCTTTGGCTGTGGTGTACTCGCTGTGGGCGTTTTTCTGGGCTTGCTGGCCACAACAAGTAAGTTTCGACGTTCAGTGGATGAATGTAGCTAATACACTACAGACACCTGTCACGGCTGAGGGATTCAATTGGGCGTCTCCAATTTTTGTGGCTGTGTTGCTGGTTGCTCTTGTGTATTTTCTGATTAAAGCGAGACATACCTATGAGGGACCTGTGGCTTACATTGAGGGAAGGAAGCTCGCTTGAAGGTATGAAAGAAGCTCTTTCATTTGACACAGCATGAGACTGCGATCCTACTGGTGCAGGTTTTGTGGAAGTGAATGGCTGGTCTTAGCGTAACGCAAGTGCTTTCACTGGACATTTCCGTTGCGCTAGTAAAGAATTTTCCGTCTGTTTCACCACGACTTTTCTTGGGCGGTCTACTATTTGACAGCAGGCACACTCTAACAGTCCCCTACCATCATTCGAACACTACATCATTACCTCAACCACTCAGCCACGCCCATAATACCTAGTACAACCACCAGCGTGTCAGATACTCTCATCACCATCATTGAGGCCGTATTCTTGGTCAACTTGATCCTCGCCGCGACCTGTAGCATTCTAATGTTCACCGTGGAATACCTCGCCGGAAGTAATGTCGATGGGCCGCAGAAGGAGAGCCCGAATCTTCTCGTCACTATCATCAAGGTGATCTTCTGCTACATTGTGGTTTTCGCAGCGTTCGGTCGCATTGCTGACACATTGGGTGAGGACAATTTTGCCACCTTATTCATGGTCATCGCTGAGTTTGCCGTCCGAGAAAATCTAGTCAAGGAGCTACAGAAGCAGAATGAGGATCTGCAGGCTCATCTGCAAGCCCAGGCCGACGAGCTTGAGGTCTTGCGAGCCTGGGCTCAAGTCTGGGGTCAAAAGGCTAAGGTAGAAGCCAATGAAAGGTCCTCTGCATTCGAGCTCCTAGTGATGGTTGTCGCGGTGGTTGTTGGCTTTGCAGCTGCCAAACGAACTTCTCCGAGACAGTAAGTCTTGCCATATGTCCATTTAGCGGTCATTGGAACACCAATCGACAAGATATAAGAAGGAGCGGCGTCTCCTTTGAATTAGGCGCGAGGATCATGTAACGGGCGCATGGCTGCCAGGTAATAAGTCGTCTTCAGGGTTCATACTAAAAGAATCTTAAGGTGATTAGATTGGTATCACACGTAAAGCGCAATCTGCGTCTGCTACCTCGTCGTAATCAAAGGCCAAGCTGGCGTTTGTTCCATATCGAGTTTTTCCAAAGCCTTCGTGTGTCGTCGGTGACAGTGTTGTTTGCGCCTTTGAGTTAGGTTGGTTCGGGTCAGATGGGCAACGCTCAGCATGAGTTGTGGAAGGATTGTATTCCTCTCATCTATGCAACAGAGAGTTCTGCACATATGACTGCGAAGTCAAGTCTTACCGTTGTGTAATCAAGACAAGCACAGTTGGTTTGAGTATCTCTGAATTTGTTTCCTACTCGATCATGTAGCCAAGCCTGGGAACCATGACGCCCCCTAGGTAGTATAGACACTATAGATTGAAGAGTGGTGTATAAGGCACAAACATTTCTTCCGTGAATAATCGTTAAATCGAGCACGCCTGCTCTCCTCGACGCCAAAAAAGTCCTAGAGGAAATCCAAAATGTGCCGCTGATGGATGCTGAGCCACTTGACAAGCTCGACTGGCATCCATGAACGTGATGTGGTCGCCTGATCGCTGCGCAATGCTGTCTAGAGATGTACATTGAAAGTTTGTAATTGTGTCCGGACTCGACGATACATGCCGTGCACACGCTGGATGTGATTGTTGAAACGCAGGGACCTGAAGCCAAAGCTTGGTATCAACGCCCGTTGGTGCTGCAGCATGCATGGATGACCAATGCAAGTTTTCAAGGGTCGGCTCCGCAATGTGCGTTCGATCGTATCAAAACGCCTCCGTTTTGCCGTACCATTCGGCATACGGTTCCGTGTTCGGTGCCGCTGAATCGTTCTTGTTATGCGCTGCAGCTTTTCCTAGGTTCCTGGATGAGATACATCCAGACCTCGAAAAGAAACAGATCACATACCGCCCTTCTTCTTCCTCTCATCAGCCCTTGCCTTTCGCGCAGAGAGCACAAGTGGTGCGAGAGTGTTGAGCGGCTCTGATGTCTGGATGAAGGGATGCTGGGTTACGTTAGTGTGAAATTCCTCTTACGAGACGAACGTATACATACCACAAGAAGATCGTGGGCGCTTGCGCGTTTATCAGGATCTACCTTTAGCGAGAAGCCAAGGAAGTCGCGGAAAACTGGCGACAGAGCGTGCTCTTCCTTGATCTGAGGCGTGCCATTCGTCGCGATGAGCCACAGTGCGCGCAAAGGACTCTCATTCAGGTACGGTGGTTCTCCCTCAATCATCTCGATGGCCATGATGCCCAATGACCAGATATCGACCTTGCGACCATACTCCTTGCGGGTGACGACCTCTGGTGCCATCCAGTACGGCGTGCCCACCATGGTCGTGCGCTTGTTATGATGCTCGTTGATCTGAGCGCAAAAACCGAAATCAGTAAGCTTGATGTTGCCCTCGAGCGACAGGAGAATGTTATCGGACTTAATATCGCGGTGAATGACGCCCTTAGAATGCAGATGCTGTAAACCGTGGAGGACCTCTCTGCAGACTGCAGCAATCTGACCTTCTGACATGATGTTGAAGGTAACAACGTCGGTCAAACTGCCTCCCTCCATGTATTCCATGACAACCCACAGGTCACCACGTACAAGGAAGCTGTCCATGAAGTTGACGATGTTCTTGTGCTTGCTGTCCTTCATGACCAGAATCTCGTTGATGATCAGGTCCTTCTTGGGCTGCTGTTCCAGGTTCATCTGCTTGATGGCTACGCATTTGTTGGAGCCGTTCTCGTAGGCCATGTACACACCACCTGAAGCACCCTGACCGATCTTGTTGAGCTGGCGGTAACGAGTTGTGGGATCTGCATTTGTGCAGATGGCGTTGAGCTTGGCAACGATGTCGGGGCCCTGGCTTTGCCTAGGCCGTTGCCTTGGTCGTGCTTGCCCTTGAGGCGCGGGGCCCACACGAACTTGCTGTGATGGGAGTGGGATGTTCTGCGGGTCCATTTGCTGCGCGAGCTGCTGCTGGGGTGAGGGTTGCACGTGTGCCGGGGGTCCATGGTGGAAAGGCTGCGCTTGCGGTACCTTCTGGCTGACACTTCGACCGAGATGAGGCGGCTGGTGCTTATGGCCGTTCATGGACTGCTGGGCTGCAGCCATGGCCTGGGCTTGCTGCTGCTGGTACTGCTGGGCGGGGGAGATGGCAGTCTGGCTGCTGTTGGGCGACTCGAAGCGCGGAGGAGTTCCACCTGTAGTGTTAGCGCGGCTGCGTGGTGCTGATGATGTGCCATATGCGCTATCTGTGGCCTGAGGAGACGCGTAGACGACTGGAGGCATGTCATTTTCTGGACGGAGTGATTGGGAGGCGATCTGAGGTGCGGTCGGCGCAGCACGGGAGGGCTGGTAGTTCGCTGAGCTCGAGGCAGCACCTGGTGGCTTGGGCGCAGGTCGGTGGGGGATGATGGAGCCATTGAGCTGGGGCGCCCCGGTGTTCGGTACGGGCGATGTCAGGCTGCGGGGCAGAGGCACTGGGGGCGGTGCTCGCGGGTTCTCGAAGCTATCGTGCTCGTTGCGGGGGAAGCGCGGGCTCTGTGGTGGGCTGAGCGGCTGGGCTGTCCCATAGCCGGGGTTGTACGACTGGTGGTGCGGGTGAGCAGCGCCCATCTTCTCCCAGACCTCGTCGTCGCCGTTCTTCTCGGCGTTGGTCTTGTAGAAGTTGACAACGTCCATGGCGGCCTGGGGATGCTGCTTCTGCTCCTGCTCGGTGATGCCGTTCTGCTGGAGCATGCGCTGCCATTCCTTGGGGAGGCCCTGTTCGAGTCAGTATCTAACATGCGGCAATTGCAGTGTTGAAGGGGGTAAGTACTGTAAACTCGCCCGTCTCGTTGTCGATGCTGACGTGCGTGACGTGCATGGGGTTCGTTGGCGTCGAGATGGTCGGTCTTCGTGGTGAGCCCAGCATGTTGCTCATGAAGCTGCTGAAGGTGCTCTTCTTCTTGCCGCTCTCGCGGTTGCCCCGCTTGACGCCATCGCCCTCGTCGCTGTAGCGGTTGCGCGGGCTCTTGGTGCCCGATGGCGGGGTATCCATCTTGCGGGCGAGCTGCTGGAAGGATGTGCTCTGGCGCAGGCGTGGGCTCTTCTTGAAGCGCGAGGGCTGCGTGCCGTCCGATGTCTGCGTGTGCTGCGGGCCCGGCGGGCGGAGCTGCTTGGAGCTGGGACCGCTGGCGTGAGCGCCCGCGACGATGTTGGTGAAGCTGTCGCCGACAAGCTCGTGGCTGGACGGCAGGCGATTGGGCGCGGGGTCGTGGAAGCCGTATGCGCCGCTGGCATTGACGGTGCGGCTCTCGGTCAGCGGCGTGAGCAGCGAGGGCGAGCGTCGCAGGCTGCCGGACGACGAGGCAGGATGGCTGCTGCCACTGGATACGCCAAGACCCTGCGAGCCTGAGGTGTAGCTGCCGCTGCTATGGCTGCCACGCTCGAAATAGGACGCTGCGCTGGGAGCGCGCTTCAGTTGGCCGGCGGTGCTGTACTTGTTATTGTAGCTGACGGGCGGCGGGGCGCGCTCTCGTGTCTTCTTGGACAGCCGCTTCGCCTTGCTGTCTGTCCGAGGGTCGTCCATGGCGGCTGCTGACCCTGGGTCCAGTAAGTCCTATGCGTCCTAGGGTGCCAGCTACGTGTAACGCTGCGTCCAGTAACGTCCAGATGTGCGCCCAGTCACGGCGTGCAGGCGGCGCAGCGAATCGCGGGGGCGCTGGCTGCTATGGGCTACGGCAGCGAGGCAGCTCTCTAATCCTAATGGTATTGCAGCAAGGCCAGCGTCCACGGCGGCCGGAGCGATGGGATGCGGGTGAACTGCTAGAATGGAAGGCTGGGGCTATCGGACGCTCACTGGCTCTCGCAGACGGTCGAGGGACAGCCGGCGCAGAAATCAACCACAGTCTGCACAGACTGCAGCCCTCGCCTGGTTTTGGACGCAATCCTGGCTCCGTATCTGCTGCTGCTAGCCAAACCGCCGACTGGGCCAACTGGGGCTGCCAGGCCTTGCGCTGTTCATCTCCACACAACGTCAAAATGAGTTTCACGTTAGCCTCCCCCATCTCATTTCCAAGATCGCAGCCATGTGCCGGCTAAACGGCGTGTGCAGCACTGGCAGCAGCTAGGGGAGCCGCCCTACGTAGGGCAGACTGGGCAGAGACGACTCATGCACCAAGCACGGCACCAGAGCAATGCTGGAAAGCATCATGATACATCTGCCTCCGCATCAGTTCTGCGTGTCGTCAGGAAGTGTGCCCGCCCGTCTTGCTCTGACTGCCAGATTCAATTGCGAGACATCTGCTGTTTATCATGGACGTATGCTTGCCGTTTTGGGCGTGCGTGGCTCGCAGCGTCCCTTCTCGAAGCCCACTGGCGCTTCCCCACCACCATATTCACATGCCGCCCATGTCCTCACCGTGCCACGACCGACGACGCCCTAGCGACACTGCAGACACACATCGTCACTCCCGTCTCGTCTGGCCTTGCGTCACACTAATCCTGCCGGCAATCTGTCACTCCCACGCGTCGAGGCATCGAGACATGGCATCGAGTGCCTCTACGCTCTGGCCTCCACTACGGCCACTGCTCGACACGTGCTCCAGTGTAGCGTTTAACATCACTCTTAAGAGCCGCACTCGAGAGTCAGCCATCGTCTCACGCTTCAATGGTACGTCTGGCACCTCACTTCGCCCTACGTCTCCCGCCGCAAGGCACAGCATAAAAAGCAACGCGCACTCAACGTTCTGAGTTGATGAAACGCGCCATGCAGACACCCGCAACTCGCCAACGCAGCATTCGGTAGCACCAAGTCCTCATCTGCAGACTGCCAAACTCTGCAGTCGAGACATCAGGTCATCTGTCAGGTACGCAGTGACGAAAACATCATCAGTTGCGCCAACTCCTCCGAACCTGCAGAACACTGCAGCAGCAGCTTCATCTGCAACACAGCGTGTTGTACGCGCACAAACACTTGCTTTCCTAAATCGCGCTGGCGCCCGAGGAAATTAACTTCCCTTTCAAGCATCACCCTTCCGTCGCGGCAACGGCCCACCTGCCGCACGCTACCAGCGCACACCAAACGGTCCGGCGAGCGTCATGGCCAACGTGCCGGAACCGCTGATCAACGAGAGAAACCACACAAGTGGAGATCTTCGAGCACAAAACCGCTGATCGCTTGGTCTCTCGAGTTCTGGACAAAGTTTGTAAGATTTTGAGACGAGGGTCTCCGCCGCTAAATTGGTGAGAGGTGAGCAGTCATTTCGGTGAGCGACCCGATTTTGGAGCTTTGTGTGCCGATGAGAGCACGTTGCGATCGGGCCGCAGACAATGCTCGGGGAAACTGACGCAGGTACGAACCATTCGTGATGTCAACAACACCAGGTCACCATTGGCTGGCACAGCATGTTTGCACTGGTACAATTTCAGGAATTCAAAGGTACACTCGATGACCGATCGCAACTTACCAGCGCAATCGTCACCACTAGCACACGGCAGTGGGCATGCGCGGAAATGCTCAACGGATCCAGTCTGCTGCTGACCGCATGTGTACTCGACGGGACATGCTAACTTGGCCCTCCTGCTGAGTTGTTGACCGCTGCGTAAGTATCATCGTCACCTCACCGCCAAGTCTACGAGACCATCGCGGTCGGCACTCACCGCTCGTACGAATGTTAGTGTACCACCAGACTGACTCGAAGGAGATGCGTGATCAACAGCAACCTCACCTTTGCGACTTGCAGCGATCAAACATCGAGGATGCCGCCCTACTTACCTCTTCGGTGCGATCCCAGTAGCAGATCTATCAGGAACGATTCCATAGTGCTCAATCTGGCAACAGGATAAACATCACAGCACCAAAATGGGCATCCTACCTTTTTCTTCCTGTTTCAACACCTCTACATAATCGGACCGCGTTGCGACTCGTGTAGAGGTTCATCAAAAGATCTAAATATCGCTCTCGCAAGAGAGACGGTTTGAGTGCAAGATGATCTTTTTCATCATTGCATTTTTTTTACATACGCACGCACTGCAAATGCAGTGCCATCAAAATTCAAGCTGCCGAGATCGCGACCCTGCGAGCCCAAGTCCAAGTCCAAGTCCAACCCCTGATTCAGGCCCAGAAGCGGTCTCCTTCATGGACCGTTGTTACGAATGGCATCGTCATGGTTGGTTTGGCAGCGACTGTTGCGTACCTATACTAAGCCTCGCCATGCTACTCGCCACGGAATGCTCAGTGCCGTCTATCCCCTGGCTGAGTGTCGAAGAGCAAGTTCCCGCTTCGTGGCTGGTGGAGTATTGTTCCTTCAGAGTATTCGTTATGAATTGCTGAAGGAAGGATTTTGGGTCGGACGCAATAACCGTCAAGCAGTAAATCGTCCAGAGGGTTTGTTCAGGACAGAACTTGAAAGAAGCAACGTAATCATACTACAAGCGGAATGCAAGGGTCCGCATCTGTTAGCTTGATCCGACGCTGCCATTCCATACCCAATACGTAGCTCTCTTCAAGAGAGCCTGTCGTTCCCTTTGGGTACGATGATGATGAGATCCATCTAGGCTTATGTGCAATTATGATGAGGTCTGCAACGATAGTATCGAGCCACATCATATGGAAAGCAACATAAAAGAGTGCAAAGTGCCTTTGCAGCCTATCCAAATGAATAGCAATTCTTCACGGTAGCATCATACACATAGATTCAGCGGCGACTATGTGACCACGGAAGCTATCGCAGTACGTGTACCTGTCTTCAGAAAAGTCACGACAGTTCCTCAGTCTTATGGCCTGAACGCACATCTGTGTCAACGGTGCCTATTCGCTCAATCTGGTGAAGTCGGCGTGTGGTGCAGATAATTTCACAAAGCTCGAGCGGTCGGAGACTCCACCCCGCAACAGCATATTTCGCTATCTGCTCCAGTGGCTTTTGCAAAGTCAGTTGGTAAGTGATGGAGTTCTCGGTGGTACAACCCAGGTTCCAGCATATCTGTCATACTGCGCAGTGTCTGGTGCGTCTAAGTGAAATTCAACATTATCAGCCACTCGTTCTATCCAGTCACTCAAGACCAACCCGATGATATGCAAAGCATGCGACGAGATTTTGTTCTTCGATGATCATAGCCTCTATTTCAATAGTCTATCGTCTTCTTAATCGCGTCATATACCCTCGTCACATCCGGAATGATAATCTTCTCAAAAACAAGCCCAGTGTGCGTCGCCCACCCCGCAACCCTCTTGACCGGGGCCTCCAACCTCAAGAAGGCCTGTTCCTGGATCGTCGCCGCGACCTCAGCGCCCACACCCGCATTCATCATGCTCTCGTGGACCACAACCGCTCTGCCCGTCTTCTTCACGCTGTTCAACACCGTTTCCCTGTCCCATGGGTAGATGGTGCGTAGATCGATCAATTCAACACTACACCCGAAGTCTTTCTCTGCTGCTGCGATGGCCGCGGAACATGTGTATAAGGGTGTGCCGTAGGAGATGATGGTGAGATCGGAGCCGGGCTTGAGCACCTCGGCTTTGTCGAGGGGGAGGTGGTATGCGTCAACGGGGACTTGTTCGACGGCCGCACGGTACAGGATCTTGGGCTCCATGAAGATGACTGGGTCGGCGCTGCGGATCGAGCTGAGCAGAAGGCCTTTGGCTTGTACAGGGGAGCGGGGGACGACGACGCGGAGACCGGGGGTGTGGGTGAAGAGCGCTTCGGGGGATTGCGTGTGGTACCTGGACTTCTTAGCTTCTTTTCTACAGAATGTGTGAGGAAGAGGGGAGGGGAAACGTACAGTGCCCCGTGCCCGACGCTGCCACATGGCATCCGGATCGTCAGCCCGCCGCAGTGCACGCCCGTGCTGCCTGATCTGTAGCGGTACTTGGCTGCCTCGTTGTGGATCTGGTCGAAAGCTGGGAACACGTAGTCTGCGAACTGCACCTCGGCGACAGGTCGCATGCCCTCTGCTGCGGCGCCTATGGCGAAGCCGACCAGGCCCTGCTCACTCAGTGGGGTGTTGAAGACGCGCTCGGTGCCAAAGTCTGCGGCGAGGTTCATGGTGCACCGGAATACGCCGCCAAACTGGATGTCTTCACCGAATACGAGGACGCGTTCGTCGGTCTGCAGGGCATGGCGAAGGGCTTCGTTCACGGCGGTGTAGAGGTTGATGCGTTTTGTTTGCCCTTTGCGGATGTGCTCTGGAAGCTCGGGATTCGCGAGTGCGGACTTGGATGTGTGGTTGAGGAGCGGTGTCGAATCGTACTCGAGCGGGACGTTCAGTCTTGCACCTGCTGCTGCGGCCGAGTATTGTTTGGTGTGGGGTTTGGCCTGGCATCTCGGGTGAAGTGACGCCTGGGGTCGAAGCAGATAGCGCGACAGCGAGCGCATCGAGGGTGTCCTGGCGGCCATGGCTAGTTGTATGTGAAGATAGTGGTGAACTGCAACAATGCTCTACACTGCACAGCAGAGCAATTCGTTCACCCCATACCCCAGGCGGAAGGAGTGAGTGCGGACGTTCGGCTCATGGCCCTCGGCGGCGGCGCTTGATGTCGGCTTTACCCCAGATTTCGCCAGCCCTCGAGGGAGAGGCGGTCGCTGACATAAGCACATTCACGTGCAGAGCCAATTGGCCCGAATCATCAGACCAAAGCGAGATGACGTTCTGGCTCCGCTCGCTTAAAGGTTCGAACGGCGGGGCGCATCCAAACTTCTCCTGCAGCGGCAGCGAGAGACTTGGCGGGCGTTGTATGGATCTTTGATGTCGGGGTCTTTGATATCGGGATGATACATGTCGTTCCAGTCTTGTGATAGAAGGAGGAGTGCTTTGTGCGCACTGCGGAACACGGCATAGCGTCTCAAGCAATTTGCCTCAGTTCTTGAGATTCGTCGAGGCGTTCGCGTGTGTTGCCGTGCGACCCACCCGTGCACAGTCCGCCTGTTGGCCGCGCCATCCGCGATTTTGACAAGACCACTCTGCGCGCTGCGACTCCTTCGTCACTGCATCTCGTTCCTGCTCCTCCGCGCAAGACGCATCTCTTCCGCTCCGAGTCCCTGCTATGGCCGCCGCCATCAGCGCCTCTCGCTCCGCCATGGGCAGCGTCAATGGCTCGCGCGCCGGGCGCGTCAACATGCTGCTCATCGCCCTCTTCCACGCCTGCGCACCGCTGGTCAAGGCCCTCCCGCTCGGCGGCATCGTGCACGCGCTGGCCGACGAGGAGCTGCCCAAGTCGCCCGAGGACGCGAGCCTGTGGGTGTATCTGGGCATTGCCGTCGCCCTCGTGCTCGCCGGCGGCGTCTTTGCTGGTCTGACCATCGCGCTGATGGGCCAGGACGAGATCTACCTCCAGGTCCTGGCCACCTCGGGCGAGCCCCACGAGCGCCGCACGTCCAAGAAGGTGCTACGTCTGCTCAAGTACGGCAAGCACTGGGTCCTCGTCACGCTGCTGCTGAGCAACGTTATCACCAACGAGACCCTGCCCATCGTCCTGGACCGCTCCCTGGGCGGAGGCTGGCCCGCCGTGCTGAGCTCCACCGTGCTCATCGTCATCTTCGGCGAAGTCGTCCCCCAGTCCATTTGCGTCCGCTATGGCCTGCCCATCGGCGCGTGGATGGCGCCCATGGTCCTCGGGCTCATGTGGATCATGTCCCCCGTCGCCTGGCCCACTGCGAAGCTGCTCGACTACCTGCTCGGCGAGGACCACGGCACCACCTACAAGAAGGCCGGCCTGAAGAGCCTGGTTACTCTGCACCAGTCGCTGGGCCATGCAGACGAGCGCCTCAACGAGGACGAGGTCACCATCATCTCTGCTGTCCTCGATCTCAAGGCGAAGCCTGTCGGCAGCATCATGACCCCGATGAAGGATGTTTTCACCATGCCGTCCGACACTGTCCTGGACGAGAAGATGATGGAGAACATTCTGTCCGCCGGCTACTCTCGCATCCCCATCCACACCCCCGACAACAAGAACGACTTCGTCGGCATGCTCCTTGTCAAGATGCTCATCACCTACGACCCCGAGGATGCTCTGCGTGTGCGCGAGTTCGCTCTAGCCACTCTCCCAGAGACACGCCCCGAGACCAGCTGCCTCGACATCATCAACTTCTTCCAGGAGGGCAAGTCCCACATGGTGCTCGTCTCTGACTTCCCCGGCGACTCTCAAGGCGCTGTCGGTGTTGTCACCCTCGAGGACGTCATCGAGGAGCTCATCGGAGAGTCAGTAGCCCTATCCCTTCTACGAACTATACTAACACCAGTAGGGAAATCATCGACGAGTCCGATGTCTTCGTCGACGTCCACAAAGCCATTCGCCGCATGGCCCCCGCCCCGCGAACCCGCGTGCCCAAGGGTGCTGTAGTCCTGGACGGATCCCGCAAACCGTCAGAAGCGCAAGTCATTGATGGCGAGACTGATACTGAGCAGAACGGTGGCCCCCGCAAAATGTCAATGCCCGAGCACAGCGACGCCCTCCGCCCGGCTACATTTATGCTTCGTCGCCGCAGCACTGGCAACAAGACGACCGATCCTCTTCGCGCCGACGACCCTGAAATCATGAAGCACCTGAAGCACCTCGGCCCATCGAACGCTGCCAACCGGCCCAAGTCCACTCGCATCAACACTGTCAAGATTAAGCCCGGTCAGACGAGCTCGCCGGCCCCCGAAATTCCCGCAACAATCCCCGAGAACGCGCGCCCAGCATCGCAAGGCATCCTCGCGCAAGGATCGCACGCTCCCGAGGGCGGCATCGGTGAAGGTCTTCTTTTGTCAGCCGCCGGTGAAGCTAGCGACGGCGTGCACAGTCTGGCTGTTGGATATGGTACAATGGCTGCTCCTAGTGGCGACCGCATATCCTGGAAGTCTGGCAAGACTGGATCCAAGAACGCAGGTGACGATGCGGTCTCTCCAGGCGCTCAGCCCTTTCCCTCTTACGCCGAGGTTGTAGCTGATGGCGCCAACGGCAACGAGGACCAGCCTCGCGGACGCCGCAACTCGCACAGCACCATCGGTTCCCTGCATTCTGGCCGATCTCACTCGCCGCCTAAGAAGCGTCACACAGCACGCAGTGGTAGCATCTCTGAGAACATCATCGACGTAAACGGCGTAAAGAAGATCGTTCTGGAGACCACAAGTTCTAGCGACTCCGAAGACAAGCTCGCCGCCAGCCAGGCTGACGGTACTCACGATTCGCGACAGCAGTCTGAAGACGAATCGCCGCACCCCGGCAAGGGCGAGGGCAAGAAGAAGAGGAAGAAGCGAGGTAAGAAGAAGAATAAGGGCGGTAATGGCAGCGAGTCGCAGCCCCTGCTCGGTAACCGGTAACCCAACTTCTCCTTCAAGTCTTGTTGATGTGTGAGTTAGCGTTGAGCGGGGCGAGCGTGTACGCAAGCAGAGCGAACAGCCGTAGCGAAATCGCTGGTCATAGACTGTCTATTCTGGACCGAGTCAAAGACAGACTGCTTCTACGCAATGAGGAGCGCAAGAGCGGTAAGGAGAGTGCAAAGAGTATCGTGTAATGGACATATAAATGGGCTGGCATATTTCGAATTCGGGCACAGGGGTTCTTCATATCTTCATGTTTCTGTATCATATCAAAAGCAAACACAGCATCGTCAGCGGTGTATTTTTCGACTTCAAACATCGAGCCGAGAGTATACATGACCACGTGGAGTGACAGTCTTGATCATGGCTGCGCAATTTGCTTACGAACTTGGGTCCTCTGAGACCTGCCTGCCTAGACTGCGAGTGCCTCGCTGGCGGAACATGCCGCGCTCCACACCTCCTTCCTTCCCAACCCTCAGAACAACAAACAGCACGTCGACAGGCTTACCTGAGACATGCATCCGCCACACGCTGAGATCTCAATACTTTCTGGGTCGTCTGACGCTATTGGTCGATTCTTCGGGGCAATATCTTCCTACACAGCTCCTGGACGCAGTTGGCCCCCATCTGGCCTGCTTGCCAGCTTGCCAGCTCGCAATGGAGCCTACAGCCTTATGACTCGCATCTGAGGCGTTTTATCGAACGTGCTCCCAGTCTGAGCACAATTCAGCTCTAATTGTCTCCCTACATGCCTCCACGCTCCCTCCCCCACTTTTTCCTTTCCATCAGTCGCTCGGGAGTACAATGACACAGGCAATCCATGCAAAGAGACACCACTACCTCGAAACATCCGAGATCTGCCCCGAGAGACCCATCTTGAGCTTGAGATCTCGGCCGATGCGAACCGCGTACCAAGCTTATCGTACGCATCAGATCTCACGATCAAGGTGCATCACCACCATTCTCCTTGTCCTCACAGAGCTAACGAGTAGCCGTAGGTTACTGCGAGGATCAGAACCTGGTCGGTACTCCAGGCTCCACTTGGTTCGAAGGAAGCGCAGTGACCCCAAGTGGTCGCAATGCTGTGCTGCGTACACTCTTGTGCAGAAATACAGCTGCAAATTGGGACTGGGAAAACCACATAGTATGACTGGAAACTGAAGGCACGAATGAGTTTTTGGCTAACGAGAAGGGCGCTGGACATGATCCAGGTCCTTCCGAAGGCACGATGGGCCCGGTGGGTCAACTTTATTGAGATGATGGAGTTCGAGGTATATTATTCCAAACGAGACGCACACATCGACTACTACAATGGGCGTTCCGATGCTGCCCCTCCATAAAATTATTTGGACCGATCACGGCGATCTACCAGGCTGCTAAGCGTGCAGCCTGATGTCATAACGGACCCCTTGATCTGCGAGATCATTACGACACATCTGCAGGACAAAGAGCATACTGCGTACAGAGCAATCTCCTACTGCTGGGGAAGCAACTCGGCGCAGCAAATCCTGATCGTATACTCGCAAGGAACACCGCCGACCCAGACCAAATGCTCTGCCAATCTGTACAGCGCCCTGATACATCTGCGTCACCCCGAAAAGCCTCGGATAATCTGGGCTGACGCAAGGTCTATCAATCAAGAGTACATCGACGAGCTTGCAAATCAGCACGATGGATCAGATATATTCTCAGGCAGAGACTGTGCTAGTCTGGCTTGGTGAAGGCGATCCAGAGACACACGCTGCTACTAACGACCTCCGGACTATTCTCGTCAATTATGTGGCTGATGCAGAGGAACAAATCGCCCGAGGAACTTTTCGCGGAAGTCTGCCTTATATCGATGAAACGTGTCATGGCCCTCAATTCGGAATGTTAGTTGCCCGAGTGTCACGCTTCTTCTCGCTGCCATGGTTCTGCCGCGCCTGGGTTGTTCAAGAGGTATGGCTTTCGCGTAAGGCTGTCTTCCACCTCGGCCAAAACACTGTAGATTGGGATAACATCTGGAAAGCTCACACCTGGATGAGCATCCGTGCTTTCGACACTCCAAGCATTCAGCAAATCAACCCACCCCTAGAATGGTCGACATTGAAGACAAGGTTGGAAGCACAGGTACTCAATCCCGAGTCATCATTGAGCCTTCTTAGTCTCGTCCTGCAGAGTCTGGACTTGAAGGCCAGCGATTCAAGAGACAAGATCCTTGCGCTTCTCGGTCTAGCAGAAAGGACCCATTCTAGCCGAACTACCTCCAATCACCATTTCATCTACCCTGATTATACAAAATCGATCAGCGCAGCCTTTGCAGATTTCACGCGATGGTGGATCATCCAGCACAAGTCACTCAAGATCCTCTCTGCAATACACGCGACCGAGGGCTAGACTTGGCAGAGTCTGCACTGCACAGCAAATGAGAGACAAGACACCAAACGGCCACTCACCCATTCAGCGTAGGACCTTTGGCACTCTGGAAAGAGTAAGTGGGTAGGCGAAAGCTTCACCTACGCCTCATCACGTGAAGCCGCTGGTGATACACAAGTGGACATCGACTTGGTACGGCTGTCTAAAAACCCTTCGCACGTGAAGCTGGGGTGTGTGAGCCTCAGAACCATTCTCAATATCTCTGCCTTTCGCTGGCGCGAACAACCAGCCGACATGCGCGATGTTTACAATCGAATCTTCGACGCATCTGGGTCTCGCAGGATCTTCAACAGCCCGACCACTACAAGTCTGGTACCACACGAAGATGGCTGGGACGAGATCGGCAAGCACGCATATGCTCATTGTGAAGAGATCGAACGTGACGTACACAGTCTGCCATGTCTGGATGACTGTTTCTGTACCATCTCTGTTGATCGTATTGGGCTTTATCCCGCTGGCACTCGGGTGTCTGATACCATTGTTATTCTCCATGGCGGCTCTGTACCGTATATACTACGAGAGATGCCTCTAGCAGGAGGTTTCGATTTTGAGGGTGAGTGCCATGTGCATGGTGCAATAAATGGATCTGCATTTGATCTGGGCTTGAACACCGAACCTATTGTAGAAAAGTTCATTCTCGTATGAGCATCAATATCCAGATCCGCTTACCCGTTTACGGAAGAGGAAGCATCGTCATGAGGCCCGTAGCTGATGGGGCAACGTCCATCAAGGCCCTTTTGCTCACACTCCTCCACCCCAGCTCAACACCCCATACACCACCGCGCTCAACACGGCATCCCAACCCATCGTCTTGACAGCTTGGCCTTTCCATACTAGCGCTGTGAAAACGTCGCGGATGTCGAGAGACTTCCGCATCATCGCCCAGTTTGCAACCACAAAGCCTCCTGAGATGGCTGCGCTGCGCTGCATATCCGCGGCGTTGATCTTCAGCAGCCCTGTGTGCGGGAGCACGAGGAGAAGGCGCTCGAACAGTAGGAGGTACGAGAACCCTGGGTGTCCTCTCAGACTCGGCTGCGCCAGGAGCGTTGCATTGAGTAACAGGGTCGGGAGCATCAGAGACGCTACAGGCTTTTGCTTCGGTTGCGCGTGCTGTGTATCTTCATTCTTGCTGCTCGCTGCATTCGAGCTGATATCCGGGGCTGAGAGATGCAGTTGCACAATGAACAGCGCAGCGGTGAAACTAATCGGCAGATTCTGCCCCAAGATGATAAACGGTATCATCGTCTTCAAGGTGAATCCGTATTGCCGGCCTTTCGACGCGAGAAACAGGTTCCAGAACCACGTCGCCAGAATCGCTCCCTGCGTCCACACCGCACTCTCTCCATCCGCGACCAACTGCACCGCAAAGTCATTGAACAAGCTCGTTCCCAGCATCCACCTCTTCAGTTTGTCGACTGCATTGGTGCCCAACACGGCGAAGACGTTCCTAGTCCCGCTATTACTCCAGTCGAGAAAACTCGTGATGAGGAAGCCGAGCATATGCCAGCTTGTGCTGACAAAGCTGACGAGCGCGAGGAATGTGTAGATCTTAACATGGCGTTTGCGCGCGCTTCTTGTCTCGACTTTCCCCTTGCCATTTTGCTTGAACTTGCTCGGTGGCGAGGAAGGATGTGAGTGGAAAGCAGCAACGTACTGCGTGTACAGTGAGTAGCCGATTGTGCTGGTGAGATAGAGGGCGACGACTATGTAGGACAGGAAGATTGAGGAGCCAATGTAGTTGTTTGGTGGCGTGGTATACTGCGTTAGAGGGTTCTGTTCGAAGATGGAGGATGGCATGTTGGCGGTTGAATTGGGAGAGAGGACCGCACCATGGTTGAGATTCGTGGTTATAGTGTTGCAATATAGAGGCGTATTGCAGATCTTTGGTGTTTGGTGTGTAAGACGATGTGTGACGTCAGGCGTGTCAAGTTCCGCGCAGCGACGTGAGGAACGTCAGGTTTTTCTTTTAAGTTTGAGGCATAGATCGAAGCAGAGTCTAATATCTTTGTGATGGTTCCGTCGTTTCCGTTGACTGGACTTGTTTAATTTCCTCAGATCTTGTAGTTGCTCTTGACTGTTGACGAAGTGCGTGCTTGCTCCATAGGTTTGTTCAAACAAGCCAGCGTTTGAGCGTCGGGGAGCATGTTTCTTAAGGCCATGAAAAACAATAGTGTGTGTACACATGAGCATCAAGGCTAGCTTTGCTAGAATTGCGTCAAATGTTGGAATTGTTCGACGCTGGTTTCCTGATGCAGCAGACCTCCCACGCTAGCCTTGCGCTCCATGCCCTGCCGCGTGTCCCACTCCGCACAACCGCCAAAACACAAAAATACGCCGCGATGCGAGCCCCCAAAGCCTTCAGCTTCAGAGGCCTCTGTAGAGGCAAAAAGAGAGGTCTTGCCCGGAATCGAACCGGGGTTGCCGGAAGATACTGAGGTGATCAGAATCCGGAGTGATAACCGCTACCTGTTTGGTATTAGTTACTTGCTTGGATTGAGGAGATCAGGGAAGACGAACACTACAAAACCGTTTGTTCGGTTGATGGGGGTTCCGCCTGAAATAGCCAATATAATGTTAGTAAATTCTGGTCATTCGGCGATTCGTGCTCGAGTGAGTTCTCGTGAGAGGGTCTGGTGGGGTCATCGACCCTGCACGTAATTTTTTGTCGGTGCGGGGCATACGAGCTTGATATCAACCACGAGATCATCAAACTGGACACGTCGAGCAGGGACGAGATGGCTGAACATTGCTTCTTGCTGTCACGTCTAGTATAAGACCAGGACCTTCAATTGTTGGTCCCGTCTCTAGGTTGTCGAGCATCCACCTATGGTACCCAGTTTAGTCTCATGACTCTATAGCGGACACTCTCACGCCTTCCCACTGCTCCCGCATACATCCATCCACCGCTCCGTCTCTTTCTGTATAACCTCCATCTGCATATCAATTAACCTAACCAACGGCGTACTCGGCGCGTTCTTCCTCAGCACATTGTTCCCAACCTCTAACAGCAGTTTATTAACATTCAACTTGATCGCGCCCGCACGTATACACCTCTGCATGACCTCGGGCGGGAAATCGTTCGTGCCATGTAGCGCGACCAAAACGCGTTTATGGATTTGCTTGTCGATTGCCTCGAGGCGGTCGAAGTGTATCTGCCCCTCCGCAGGCCCGGACGGCCCGTAGTCGCCGTGCAGGTTACCGACGGAGGGAGCGAGGATGTCGATGCCCGCGGCGATGAATTTGTCGACGTCTTCGGGGGACGTGAAGAGTGCTATTGTCCCATACCATTAGCCCGAACTCACCATCGCAGCCAGTGCAATGCGGTCTTACCTTCCAAATCGCCGGTATCTGCGATCCCGTCCTCGCCACCATTTATCCTCCCGCTCTCCGCCTCTACGGCGATGCCATGAGCATGGCACTCCTTGGTCAAGCGCTCCGTCTTCTCGAGGTTCTCAGCCTCCTCATAGTGGCTCATATCGACCATGACGGAGTCAACGGGTAGCGTTGCGATGATCTCGCGGATCTGCGCCTCGTCCTGCGCATGATCGATGTGCAGCGACAACGGAACTTTGGCATTCTTGACTGCGTGTGCGGCTGCGTGGGCTAGGAGAGGGAGCTGTATGAGTGTTGAGGGGAAGAGCTGGATTATCAGTGGTGAGCGCTTTGCTTCGGCGGCACGGACGAGGGCTTCGAGTTGCTCGACGTTGTATCTGGGAAGTGTCAGTGCTGGTGTAATGTGAATGCTGGAATACGCGTACGCGATAGCTGCAAGTACACCGTACTTGCCGGATGCGGCAGCGTTCAAGATGCGCAGTGTGCGGTTCTCCTTGAGGTCTGTCATCCTGTATTTCCAGTTATGGTAGCGTGGTTAGTAGGGAGAATGTGTAGATTGCACAAGCTCATCTTGAGCATCCATACACGCTGATAGCTTTCGCATTGTACCAAGCCGCGGTGTTCTGACCGTCGTGAATCGCGGAAGTGTTGCGGGATTGCTACGATATGATTGGTGCTCGAATCGAGCCTGCTGATGTGAGTGAACTCGTCCTTCGAGTTTCCGGTTGCTGCCGAGGACGATGTTCAGAGGATTGTGCCCCGTAACGAGGCACAGCTCCCACAGATGGACAGCAGATCGTTGCCGTTGCCGCCTACCCCGCGTCCAAACCCACACCGATAGTGGGTCCTATGTGTGAAGGCTGAAGACATGGAGATGCATGTTCGGGTTATGTACCTCGCATCGTGGCTGGGGCACATGAACCTCGTTACCGGTCAAGCTAATTGTGCATAGCTCGTACGAATGTGTAGCGTGCGCAACTTGATCTCTACAGATAGCGCTGCGAAGGCCTGCCGACATCCAATACCGGCTTTCACTGAAAAGCACAAGTCGAATAGTGCACATGTACATCATGTTTTCATTCCTGTGCCTGCCAATGTGTAGTAAGATCATGCAGGATGCTTTTGGGAGGGAACTTTGTGGCCTCTAGTGTCCGTTCCAGTAGCTGTAAAACGCCAGCCTGCTTGACAGGGTCTTGTGCCGCTAATCCAGCTGTATATAGTTCAGTCCTGCTCATAGTTTCGACGGAATAAGATTGCTTACCTGCATACAATGCCCTCACATTTATCATAGCGCTAGGAAGCTCTCTGCCCTGCTGAGTGCTGGCTATGCCGCATATAGTCTCGACACTTTCGTCAAGGAGACGTTGTCGATGGCGCATGTCGTCCATGCCTCCCGGCGACGGCTCGTTGATCGCAACAATAATGCGGGAGAAATGATAGGTTTGAATCGCTGCCGCATGTGACGGAGGATGTATCCATATTGGGGAGTAGAAGGTGTCTTGCGATTGGACTAAAGGCCTGTATATTGGCTGGAACGATGAGCCTAGGATGTTGTACCAGTCGTTCAATGCTTGTGTAAGCTTCTTGCCCTGGTCGACGCGTGTCTCAACGTCATATTTCTTTACAGATTCGGTTGCTGCGAAGTCAATACATCGACCACAGATGTAGATGATTCTGAGACAGAGCTCATCTGGTGTCAAGTCGTCGAGGCGCCGTAGCGGTCTCCAGATCGTCAACACCCTGCGGCCTTCTCGGAAAGCTACCCAGGAATCTTGTCGTATCCAAGCCCACCATGCTGCTTGTCGAAGTGGGTCTTTGCATTCACTGTGTTCGAGTCAGTCATGTACGCTTCTCAACATGAGCTCCCGGCTTGGTTAACTCTCGATTCAGCGACGTGTGTACAGATGCGGCAGAGATACAGAGCTTATGAAGCAATGTTGCGAAGGGAAAGACTAACCCGTTGTTGTTCTGTGACCGCTGAATCCAGAAGATTCCCCGCAGATGGCGCTCCCATGCGCCGTTATTGTACTGTCCTTCAGCATCGAACATTTCGTATGTGCTGATCAGAAGAGCGGTTGAGATGATCTCGCGAGACCTCGGGTAAGTGCCCTGATTGAGATTTTGAGATAGGTAGTGCAGAGTTTCGTAGTAATACTGCGTTGCCACGTTCAGAAGAGGGTTCACTATTTGATGTTCGAGACCGGAATGAAGGTATGGAGGTTGATTGAGTGCAGCCATGTGACGTGCTGCTACTGCCAGGAGTGATTTCAAGAGCCCCAGGTTGTGTACAGCTAGGCGCGGCACAGATGTCGTGAATTGTCGCGTGGGGTCACAGAGGTCCAATATCGGGCCAACTACTCCAACGTAATGTTGAAAAAGCACCAATTCGTCGTCAGTCAAAGGTATGACCTCGACTGAGTTCCACTGGTCCTGCAAGATCGGAGGCAGCCTAAGGCTTTCGGCTGGCGAAGTGACTGATGTGTGTGGTGAACCCAAATATGCGTCGTTGTCTTGGTCTGGCGACCGTAGCTGAGGATCCAAGGTTGGATCGTCTGGTTCAGGACTCTCCCGCTGCGACAAACGCGGCTTCTCAACTTCCAAATTCAGGTTGTACTTTGCAACATTCTGAATTGCGTCTTCAGCAAGCAAATCGTACCATTCATAGGGCGCCGAATTTGGCGATGGCATAGAAGCAATGCTTCCAGTCGTCAATGGCGAATCGAATTGCAGCTCTGGTGAATTACTGAATTGAGTGTCACTTGTGATCGACTTCCTGGCCAGTGCCGGCGATGTCATTGCTTGCGCCGGTGGCGTCGATCCGTTGAGCGCGGTGCTTGCTGGAGCGTCGTTTGGCGATGCATATCGACATTCCCTGTCTGACTTGATACATGTTGCGCAGCGTGGTCTTTGCTCGTCGCATTTGATGCGGCGGGATCTGCAAGTCAGGCTGGAATTGCAATCAGCTTTGGCTAATATAGAACGAAGGTCATCGGTGAGCAGGAGGCTGTTGCAAGGTTCCACCAAGAACGTGTTATCTCAAAGGCCAGATCTGAGTGGTGGAGCCAATACTGACACAGGGTTCACTCACCAACCTGTTGTTGTCCTCAATCCCCTTGCTCTGGACGGACGCGGCTTTCGCGGTTTAGGAGCGCCTGATGATGTAACCGGCATCTCGGATAAGGATGCGCATGCTGATGTGACTCCGCTTCGAGGTCGAAATCTGGCTTCCAGTAAAAGACGCGTAAACGAACTGATTTGCTGGTGCTCGTGTTTTGTGTGGGGACACAAGAACGGTTTTGATCCCGGCAATTCAGCTCTGCGAATGCGGGCAACCAACAACCACGTGATGCTTTGGAATTCAACGCTGAGCTCGGTCCCAGACAAGGTCATGCAAACTCTGTCCTTTGGATCTTGCAGTTGCGGAGGCGTTCAAGCCTTCCAGAAGGACGGGTCGGCTGAGTCGATAGCGTACCCGAGCTCGCGCGACGTGCTGCTGGAGACTTGGCCGGGCAGCCTTACAGGTCTTGTCCACTCCACAGCCCAGTCGCTAGTATTGAGCCTCAGGATGCATGCTTGCGGTATGGGGAAAGTCGATGAACTCAATGAATTCGCATATAAGGTCGGGATCTGAATTGCAGGTGGGCTATACCCTCCTGCCTCGTGGCTTAGTCAGCTTCGGTGCTGCACTTTCCTCCGCTGTAATTCTGCGACAAAGTGTCAACAACGATCGCGCGCTTTTCATTCATCGACTTCTTCACCGCCTCGCGTACTGCAACCGCCATTCTGAGTGTGTCAAGAGTTCATGCATGTCATTCATCCTATGGGAATCAAAAGGCTTCAACCTGTCCGGAACTCCTTCCAATGCAACCGCTTCTAATTGCTCTCGGCCGACCTTCCTCTACCACGCGCCTACAATACCTGCAATAGGAATATCAATTCCTGTGGTATATGAAGCGCTGTCGCTGAGAAGGTAGACATATCCTCCACCAAGCTCCCTGGGGTCGGCAAGCCTGGGCATGCCACCGTAGTAGTGCATCTTCTCCGCGAAGTCTGGGGCGCGCTCAATCTTGTAAGTCATCTGTGTCCTGACGAATCCAGGAGAAATACTGTTGACGCGAATACCGTGCTTCGACCACTCCATCGCAAGGGTGTGTGCCATGTTGCGAACGGCCGCCTTAGTACCGCCGTACGGTGCGGATGGACCAGCTCGATTGGGCCGGTACGATGTCATTGACGCAGTGAAGACAACGCTGCCCTTGATTCCGAGCTCAATGAACTTCTTTGCGGCAGCTGTAGCGCAATAGTATGCGCCGAAGACGTTGAGGTTGAACATCTGCTCGAGCTGAGCCTGGTCAAAGTCTAGAGCGGGCTGGTGTTTGGTCATGCCGGCGTTGGCAACCATGCCATGGATGGCCCCGGATTGTGCGACGATTTGGTCAATGGCATGGGTGACACTCTCTTCTGAAGTGACGTTGCAGTTCAGATAGTGCACACGCTTTGGGAATGCCTTCTGGAGGGCTTCAAATTCCTCGCCGGGCTCGAAAAGATCCAGAGAGTAGACGTGGGCTGCTTCGTTCGCCAGGAAGACCTGCGCGAGACCAAGACCAATACCGCGGTTGGCTCCTGTGACAGCGATGACTTTGTTCTTCAGCGACACCTTCCAGTCGAAAGACTCGTCAGGCATTGTCGATACATATGGAGGGATGCCCGTCTGCTCGATAATCTCAGGCTGCCCATTGCTGTGGCCATTGGTAGGCGCAGATGCGGCCTCAGAAACGATAGCTGAAGGAGACATATTACGTTGGTGCAAATGAGCAACTCTTGCGAAAGGAAGGTAAGGCGAGAGGAGGGGAAAATGAAGCTATGAATGGGCTGACACTGCACCTGCCAGGCACTGGAACATTTAAGTATCGACCGACTCCCACCTCCACATGCTGCGTGGCGATCAAAACCTACGGCCATTGCCGATTGCATTCGAGCGAACGGACAAGCGAACAAGCCCACGTCGAGACCCGCACGGCACCTTGCCGATTTGCGCATCGAGGTTGCTCGCAACGAGCTGGTGGACTAGATCCTGGTCTAGCGCTTCCCCATTGCATTTCTCCGCATCGTACAACTACGCTAGGCACCGTCTCGAGGCACATTTTTCTAGAAAAGTGCCACAGACAGCCGAACCTCAACACCACTGTGGACCGACAGCCCAAGGACCAATGAACGAGGATCGCTAACCCACAAATTTTGAGTTGAACTGGTGAAATCTGTCCGTATCTGGGGACGTCTGGGGTTGACGAGGGACCGTGAATCCGGGGTGGCCTAAGCTCGATCAGAACACCATCAAGGAGACTTGATAGCAGATTCAGCTCATCGTCTATAAAGCTCTGGTGGAATCTCACCATCCGGTCGATCATCCCAGCTGGATCTATCGGTGACACTTGAGACACAGGGACTGCTTCATTCTATCCATCGTTGTATTAGAAGTTCTTTGCTTCATACTCTTTGCCACACCTATCTCAGCACCATGGAGACACCACGGTCCTACGAAGCAGCCGACCTGAAAAAGATGGAAAACTCCAAGGACCACGTCGAAGTCTCGGAAGAGCTAACATGGACACCTGAGGAGGAAAAGAAGCTGGTCAGGAAGATCGACCTGTACCTACTACCAACTATATGGCTTATGTACCTGCTGAGTTACATGGACCGTACGAAGTACGTCTCATCACATCTGGGCCCATTGGGCTACCGCTGACCCGTCATCAACAGCATTGGCAATGCGAGGATTGCTGGCATGGCAGACGACCTCAAACTTACCTCGAACGAGTACTCTATCGCGTTGGTAGTCTTCTTCGTCACATACGTCGCATTCGAGCCGGGCTCCAATATGATCCTCGTCAGGTGGAAGCCTTCGCTCTACCTTCCCACCATCATGGCCATCTGGGGTGCTTTGACATGCGTCATGGCCGCCATCCACCACTTCCACCACCTCGTCGTTCTCCGCATATTCGTTGGTGTGTTCGAAGCTGGTTTCGCTCCCGGTATCCTGCTCATAATCTCGTCTTGGTACAAGCGCGATGAGCAGTCCAAGCGTTTCGGTGTATACATGTCCGCTGCTATCTTGTCCGGATGCTTCGGAGGTCTCCTCGCCGGTGCCATCACTGGAGGTATGGAGGGCACAGGCGGCCTCCGCGGATGGCGATGGCTCTTTATCATTGAAGGCGTCGCGACGATCGTCTGGGCCGGTGTCGCCTCTTTCATCCTCCTTGACTTTCCCGCTACTAGTTCGCGCCTCACTGAGCGTGAACGCGCTATTGCTGTTGCCCGTCTGCGCGAAGGCGGTGTCAAGTCTTACAGCGAAGGTGACGAGCGCATGGGCAAGCTCAAGTCCTTCCGGCTCGCCATCTGCGACTGGCGCACCATTGGTTTCGTGCTCGGCTACATGGTACGTTCGATTCTGCCAGCTTCGAAGCTTCAGGTACTAACATAGAGATAGGTCATCGTCGGTTCCAGCACACTCTCGTACTTCTACCCCACTCTAGTCTCTGGCCTCGGATACACCGACCGCGTGCAAGCGCAATACATGACCGCGCCCATCTACGCAGTTGCCTTCGTCTGCACGGCTATCACAACATACTTTGCAGACCGCGTGTCTAATCACCGTGGTCTGTTAATCTCCTCGTGGCTTGCCTTTGCGCTAGTCACAGCCATCTGCGTATGCGTGATCTTCGACTTTACTGCACGTTACGCATTACTGGTGCTTATGGCAGCGGGACTGTGGGCTTCGAACGCACTGGCACTCAGTTTTGCCAGTGCGACGTTTGGTGACATGGAACCCGAAGTTCGTGCCATTGCCTTGGCGCTTGTCAATGCTATGGGCAACCTTGCGCAGATCTATGGCGCATACTTGTTCCCTGCGAAGGACAAGCCAAAGTATCTCATGGGTTTTGGTGTTATCTCTGGCATGCTTGGCTTCGGAACCTTTGTGTACGTCTTCATGCACGTTGCTGTACGCAGGAAGCAGGGCATGGGCTGGTTCTGAGCTGGGAAGACGAATCGCAAAGACAAGGGAGATAGCTGATACCCAGTACATGATTTGTTCGGCTTGTCTAGAATATAGAACAGCTTTGAGAAAGTTCAACCCTGACCCGTTCCTTCAATCTCTTAAGACAGTCTGTACGTGAATCTTACGACGTCTCAGGGACTGTCTTGCTGCCTCCTTTACGCTCTCGTCTCGTTTGCTGAAGTGCTCTGTGAGCATCGTCTTGGTGACAAGGTTCTCGTTTACCGTTGCAATCTGCCGATCCACAATCTGCTGAAGCCGTGCCTGAAATAGCCACGTGGAGTTGTAGAGTAAGACCAGAATCTAGAAGAAATATACCGCCATGCGGTAGCCATTGAGCCTGGTGTAAGTGCCGTACAGGTACGATTTTGAACGTCTTGAGGGGCGCGTATTCGTGAACTCCCAAGAGGCAGTCACGACTTCTGCAACGAAGCTTACAAGAAGAACCTGAAGCGGCATTAGAATGATGTTTCTGAGACACACCGCAACATCTTGTGGGCTGAGTGAAGGGCGTTGACTGTGTGGCCAGTTCGTCCTGTGAGTGTTCCTCGCTTCAGTATGTCCAGGCATTTGGTCTTCCTGTAGAAGGGGTCCTCATAATGGCGTGCTCTTCACTGAGTTCGGAGTCGATGAGATCAGCGATGATTTATATGTTGAGGTGATGTTTGCTGCGCAAAATCCACCTTTGACGCGGCAACAAAGGCTGAATAGAGGGACGTCGAAAGCATGCACCAGAGATTGCCGGCTGGTTTTGCAGAACAAGCCTGAAAACAACAAGCGGAGAAGGAAGAAGGTCCGCCACGGAACATTTGTAGTCTTCTCTTCGAGCGACTGGGCGTGGAAGCACATGCACACTCCGGGAAGTCGCGAATTTGGTTCAGCTTTTTGGTTTGTTACAGACGTTTCGCGCAGTGTTCAAGGATACAGCCCGAATTTACATGGCCTCACATGTTACCGTGGTATACACGTTATCCTTAGTCGCCCTGCTGTACGGGCATACCTGCCTCGCCTTGTAGACGACCTTCTCGAGCTCCTCTTTCGAAAGGCCCTTGACCTTGACGTGCATCTCCACTCTGAGTCCCATGTCGAGATCCTTCATGCTACCAACGAGGTGTACCTTGGTCTCAACGATGGAGTCCTCGGGGGTTGTAGGCATCTTGACGTTGACGGAGGGTGCGACGGCATTCATGGCGGACTGGAAGCACGCTCCTGTTTGGTGTTAGGCATGCTCAATGAGAACTCAAGATTGATGAGACGCACCGTAGCCAGCAGCAAACAGCTCCTCAGGGTTGGTCTTGCCTGCGTCGCCCTTGCCGCCGAGCACCTTAGCCATGGTCAGGTCGACCTTTAGGTTTTCACCATCAACGTGACTAACCACCGATTAGCTCTATATCCATTGAAGAAATTGGATTTACATACCCAACGCGTGCTCCTACGACCTTAGCATGTGCGGAATACAGACTGGGAGCTGTCTCTGTGTTCAGGAAGCGCCGGGAAATTGAGGATACAGTCCTGGGTGAGACGCGCATGGCGCTGCGGAGCACCGGCGTGAATGTTCTCGAAGCCATTGTAAATAATGTGGATGCCCGATGGATGGTTTAAAGGTTGCACAAGGTGGTGTGAAGGTTGTTGTGTGGAAATGGGAGATGCTTATGTTAATTGAAAGTTGATGGCAGCACCTTTGAGCTCCTTTCCTAAATGATACATCGCGTCGCTGACAGCTTGTGACGTTTGAAAGTCAATGACGTGTGTACCTGATTGGTGGAGCATTTAACGGTATGCGGTTGGTATGGAACGCGGATCTCCCGCGCCATCTTGATCGGCGGCTTCCGAGATCTGGGGTGCGTCAAAACGCCGAGACAAGGATTCTTTGGGATGTTGTTGCACAAGCCAAAGATGGCGAGAGGTGAGAATGTGTTGGAAATTCTCGTGGCAGGAAGGCAGTCAGCAGTCTATATTGAGCGACTCTTGCCTTCTTTGAGCTCCGCCCTACTCTGCCAACAACGATTTAAGTTTACCAACCGCGTCCTTCCCACCCACGGTCGCACGAACGTTAACTGCCACGAATCTTCTATCGGTATTGCATGACGTTTCTTGATCTCAGAACCGGAATGATTGTTCAGCTTCTATGTAAAAACGGGATTCAGCTTCCCAGCGACCCTTTCCATCACTCTTTGCGGCAGCAAATTCTCATAGACATGATCGGCCCACTCACAGCACACGAGTCTTGTGTATGCTGGATCTATGATCTCTTCGATACCAAACGCATTCGCTGTTCTCACTGGGTTCATGAGCCTGTTGTACTCATCGTCAAGCTCCTTGTAACGCCTGTCTCTCGCCTCCTTCCCCTCTTTTCTCTCGATCTCTTTCAGCTCGAAGGAGTGCCCGACTTCGATTCCTCCTTCAAGAGGAAGTGAGCCCCAAAGTCCAGACGGCCAGGCGACACGCATCCTTGGATCTCGACAGTCGAGCATGATACCGCCCGCAACACCATACACGCGGCGCACAATGACGCTAAAGATAGGCATTGTGGTCGCGTAGTACGTTGCTGCGAGGTTCACGCCGTGGCGCATTGTTGCAGTCCGCTCAGCCACGGTGCCAATTGCGTACCCAGGAATGTCGACGAACTGCAGCAGCGGTATGTTGAAGATGTCGCAGAACTTGAGCATACGCGTTATCTTCTGACTGCCGAGTGCGTCGAGTGCGCCGGCATTGACTTCACAGTTCAGGGACACGATGCCGACCGGCTTACCAGCCAAGCGCGCGAGGCCTACGATAGCTGTCGTGCCCCACAGAGCTCCAATTTCGAAGAAAGAGGCTTTGTCGACCACAGAAGAGATAATGGCCCGCGGATTGTACATCCTGTTCTTTGCCCGCGGAATGATGGTCCGCAGCCCTTCATCCATACGATCTATTGGGTCTTCACATTCGATGACTGGTGGCATTTGAGTTCCAACATTCGGCAGATAGCTCAGCACCGTCCTTAGCTGCTCGAAGCAGCCCGCCTCATCGGGAGCGAGATTGTCGATTGTACCATTCGTGCAATGCATGCTCGGCCCTCCAAGATCTGTGAACGACAGCCCCTCTTCGAATGTGGCATTTGCGACGACACTAGGGCCAGCATTGAACAAGGAGCCAATGTCCCCAGCCATAACGCTGAAGTGGCACGCGACTACGCGCGCAGCACCAAGACCGATGGCAGGACCGACGACGGCACCAAGATTAGGTATACCGAGATTAAGCTGCGTGACGACCTGGGCAAAGGAGGGCAGCGGTGGGACGTAGGAGAAGCCTGTCGACCGTATTGTGGTGACCGAACCGCCTCCACTGGAGCCATCGACAAGCTTAACGATCGGTAGCTTGAGAGCGATTGCGAGTTTCTCCATATATATCTGCCAGCATCGTTAGCCTGGGCCAGTCCCTCTGGATCATCGGCTGCCCTAGGGTGGACGTACTGTCTTCTCCATCAGCGCACCGTCCGCATGACCCGCTCGAATCGAAAAATCATCCGCGGTGAACACGATCTTTCGACTTCTCAGCCGTCCGAACCCTTGTACGTTGTTTGATGGAACGTATTCGAGCGGCTCCTCGCTCCGTGGCCCTGTCTGCTTCCACTTGACTGTCCCGCTGACGCTGCCGACTTCTTGGAAGCTGCCAGGATCAAGCAACTGCTGAACCCTCTCGCGCACCCAGAGCTTGCCTGCAGCCTTTTGCCGCACGTAGCCTCTGTTCCTGGGATCTGGTGTGGAGGCGATCTTCTGGAGGGCATTGATCTGGCCAAGGATGTCCGTGTAATCGGCGGGAAGGTCGGACTTTGCGCTGTTTCGGCGACGGCGTTTGGGCGTATTGGATTTCGGTGCAAGATGCGCGCTGACCTGGGCGAGGCGTTCGTTTGCGGTCGATGCATCCTTGGACGCGTCGGCGGGTGTTGGCGGGGGCGCCTTCGGTGTGTCATCGTTGCCAGCCATGATTGCGACGGTTTTGGTCCAGCAGATGTAGAAGTAGTATTGCCCCAGTAGCGGGGCTTTCGACTCGCTCACATTGCGATGGTTGCTGCAAATGGCGTTTGTTGGAAGACTGGGAAAGCTGGGATACCGAGGCTCAGTGAAGCTCCCCGCGTTGCTCTAACCGAATCTAGCCCATTGCAACTCCACGACTCTGAGTTGCACAGTCAACTCGTGTAATGCAATCCTCGAAATTGATCTCTATGATATTCTTCTATATCCCTTTCTGATAAGTCTGGGCGACTATCTACGACTGTGGAAATTAAGACCACAACTCGAACCCTGAAGCAACAGGGCACACAAAGGGAAAGCTGCCAGCCACGCAAAACCATTTGAAGATGTCGAGGCCACCAGCAAGACCGATAAAGCGTCTTCTGGTCGCCAACAGGTACGGCATACAACTCACGCCTCATGGTGGTACTAACGCCATTGCGAAGAGGAGAGATCGCAACACGCATAATATCCTCAGCTCGTGAACTCGGCATTGAGACTCATGGCATCGTCGTTTCTGGTGACACCTCACACGCCGCGCGAGCTAGTCACGCAATTGAACTTCAATCAGCCGCAGCTTTCATGGATATCGATGCGTTGATTGCCATTGTCAAGCAGCACCAAATCGACGCTGTCCATCCAGGCTACGGGTTCTTGTCCGAGTCCGATGCTTTTGCAGCCAGGATGTGGATGGAGGCTGGTGCCGTGGTTGTGGGTCCTGGATGGAACATCTTAGCGGAAACTGGTGATAAGTTGAGGGCGAGGCAGCTTGCTGAACGATGTAATCTCACCACTTACGTTTCAACGATAAAATGCTAATTGTACCAGGCGACGTTCCAGTTTCTCCAGCACTGCAAGATCCCACCAACGATGCAGAAGATGTTCGTAAGTTCGCTGATCGAATTGGGTATCCGATCATGGTCAAAGCCGTCGATGGCGGTGGCGGTCGTGGGATCAGATTGATTCGGAGTGAAGCGCAACTCGAATCATCCTTCAAAAGAGCTGTGGAAGAGAGTCCTTCGAAGCAAGTGTTTGCCGAGAAGGCAGCTGTGGATGGATTCCGACACGTCGAGGTCCAAATCATTGGTGACGGAAACGGGAACGTGACCCACTTGTGGGAAAGAGAGTGCAGTATCCAGAGGCGATATCAAAAGGTCGTCGAGATTGCACCGAGTGTTGTCAAGGATCGAGAATTGATAGCGAGAGTGATCGAGGATGCCTTAAAGATGGCAAAACGTGTGAGTCGAATGCCGAATACTCAAAATGCAGATATTGACAGCAACAAGGTTCAATACTTCTCCCTCGGGACTTTCGAGTTTCTTGTCAATCCGACCACGAAAGAGCATTACTTCTTGGAAGTCAATCCGCGGTTGCAAGTCGAGCACACAATCACAGAGTCCATAGCAATGACCGACATCGTCAAAGTCCAACTCCTCCTTGCCCAAGGTGCATCACTGGAGACCTGCGGCCTACCACCCTCAACTCGAAACCCGGAGATTCCTCCACCAGCACACTCAATCCAGCTCCGTATTACCGCCGAAAACGTCGAGAGTGACTGGTCCTTATCCATCGGAAAAATTAGCAGCTTCCGCTTCCCTACTGGAAACGGCATACGCGTCGACACGCACCTCATCAGCGGACATGCAGCCATCATCTCTGCCGACTTCGACAGTCTCATCGCAAAGCTGGTCGTTACCGCTTCCTCCTGGCAGGACTGCGTGCGGAAAGCCCAGCGCGCCCTGGAAGACACACTGGTCACGGGCGTGAAAACGAACATCTCGATTCTGCGTGCAATCGTAGCGCACCCTGATTTCCTAGAAGTCAAATGCGACACCCAATGGCTCGAGCAAAACCAAGCAGACCTTCTCCAAGCAAGCCAACAGCTCATCACGCCATCGAACCCGCTGCTCCAGGACTCAGCGTCTTCGACCTCGAGCACGACGCTCAGCAACGCGAATACTCTATTCCGCAGAGGCGATGCATGGTCCCTCACGCTCTCCCCTCAAGGCCAATCCGCAGCCCAACCAACGCACCATCTCGAGTTGACAAAGGTCCTGCGTAATGACTTCCCCACCTCGCTCAGCGCGGACATCCTCTTCACATCCCCCACCGGCTCAACCCCGTATACACTCGCCCTGAACTCCACGTCCGCCAGTGCATCTGCGTCTACTAGCCAACATCCCCGCGCTAACCCTTCGAACCCAAATCACATTGGAATTCCGTTCCCGGGAAAGTTGGTCGAAGTGCTAGTCGACGAGGGCGACGTTGTGAAGGAGGGAGATGTGGTGTGTGTGGTGCAGCAGATGAAGATGGAGCTTGAGGTCAGGAGTAGCAGGAGCGGACGGGTGGCGTGGGTATTTGAGATTGAGGAGGGCGGAGAGGTGGATGTTGGGTGGCTTGCTGCTGTTGTTGAGAGCGAGGGGGCGAAGCTTTAGGTATGCTCGTTGTCCGACCACTATAGCGATGCAAACAGCAGAAACTGGATCGCAATGGATTATGTCCCCACCAGCGATTGACCGATCAACATGTGCTGTGCTTTTGATATCTGTTTTACATTTCAAATGCTTGCGCATAATCGAAACTTGCTCAACTGCCGCTAGGTAGTGCTCTACATCGCCGTTGCATTGTCGATCGATGTAAGTGCCAACCTTCTGTACCCTGACCCATGAACTTCGATCAACCGAAGAAACCCTATGGCCTCTCCATGATGTACAAGATGCCTTGTGTATATCTGCAGTCTTTGAGCTTGCCCTTCAGAACGGCTGCTCACACTTGAAATGTCTGGATGCCTCCGAGATGCCTCACCAATGCTTTCTGCCACTGCCTCGAGTAGGGATTGGTCCCCTTGCTGCCTAGATATTTGTGAACAAAGGTCTATAGATATATGCAGTCTTGTCAACATACCACCTGCCTGATTTCTTGGCCCAATCCTGGAACGTCAGTCTCGTGCTCTGAAATCCCTTGGCCTTATCCGACCACTCGGAAATCTCCATCGTCACCTTGCGGCCGCGACTGCACAGCTGACTGGGAACACTGAAGTCTCTTCCATGATCTCCAGGAAGGGTGACACCTTTACTGTGAGCCTCAAGTACATCAAAAGAACGCTCTAAGTGGCTACATGAATCGAAGATCGTCCTGTAGAACGTGAAATTTGTATGGAGTTGAAAGTCCACATCCAAAAGGTGATCCGTATCCCTGTCACTACCAGAGAGTGGTATGCTCAGTTCGTGGACAATGTCGTAAGGATTAGTGTCTTCGTGCCAGTAGTCTTTGTCAAAGAGTCTCGACAGCTCGCTGCCATGAGAGAAGTGGAACTTGTTATGACGTGCCCATGCGCTCATCAGATCGGAAAGGATGGTTTCATGTACAGCGAACAGAACAAAGAGCCACTGGTAGTCGGTCGTCTCAGGTCTGCGACAGACATCGAGAGTCTTGGGGTTGAGGGGCGCCCTTGAATCGCAAGTGCCACGGAACATTCTCATTTCGGGCATTGCATCCTGGAAGATCTCACCGTAGACGATGTCTCGAATCTCTTGCGGTAGCTTGCTCAGCATCTAATCGAACGGTTTGACGCATTCCGGTCCCGTGACTGTCAGGATGTAGCTGTCGAGGCGTTCTTCTTTGTAGCGTAGATTGTCCTCGTCCGTGCGTCCTCGATCGGTACGTCTCGACTGTCCGTGGAATGCTTTGGTGCGGCGAGTGATCTCGTCAAACGTTCAATGCGGCGTCAGTCTTAGGCTGTGCATCGAGGCAAGACCTGACTACCTTCTCATACGCGCGCGGTCCAGGGATACTTCTTCAGTAGACGCTTTTGCGGTCAGAGCTGCTCCTTCTTCTCAACAGCTTCAGTCCCTGAATCAGATCTGCGCGCCGTCAATGGGGTAATGTTAAAGTGATCGGCCCTACACACCCTCTTTCAGGATTACAGAAACCAGTAATACTAGTGTCAACGAGGCCTAAGCCACTGAGGGCGGTTGCAGCATCGTCCCTCATGATTCGAGAGGTGTCTTGGAGCAAAGTAGAGAGAGGTGTTTGTGTTTATTTGCGCAAGTCCTGAGGTTCGTTAGGCAACCGCACGGCTTAGTGTGGCGTCACGGCCTTCACTTTGATCGTTCACTAGTGGCTTCCTTGCCCGGCAGCTCCCTTGAATTAGACAAGATTTCGTTGAGGAAGCAGCACAACTCATTATATGCCGTTACTGATTGGAACTTCGTCTACAATCGACTCTGAATCTTCTCAAGGGTATCACCCAGAGCGTATTCATTGCGCACAGTCTTGGATCTGACCTTGTCTCCATCCTCCTTCGTCACATACCGAGCCTCCACAGCCGGATTGTAGTCAAACTGACTGGCCTTCTTGACATCTTCGTCGCTCAGCTTGACAGCCTTTTGCCCGTCCGCACGCTTGTATACCGTGATGACCACAGCTCCGCCCAAACCAAGGTTGTGCTGCAGCGCGACATCTGGGGAATCGGCCAGTCGATTGTTTGCCCAGCCGCGAAGCTGCCATGTCAGCTCGGCGCATTGCGCAAGGCCAGTCGCGCCAAGGGGGTGACCTTTGCTGATAAGACCGCCAGACGGGTTCACAATGGGTCCTTTGCCACCGTAAGTGATGTCGCCATTACGCACCATCATATGTGCTTTCCCAGGCTCGCTGAAACCCAGACCTTCGAGAAGGATCAGCTCATTCGCTGAGAAACAGTCGTGCAGTTCGGTGACCTTGACGTCCTTTGGACTGACTCCAGCTTCGTTGAAAGCTGCTTGCGCAGCACGCTTGGTCATGTCGTAGCCAACGAGATCCATCGAGGATTTCGAGTAGAGTTGTGGAGAGTCTGTGAGCAGACTCTGACCAGCCATCAGGATGGCCTGGCTCTTCAGATGTGGTCGTGCATCCAAGAACTTCTGGCTGACGATGACTGCTGCCCCTGCGCCATCGCTCGTCGGGCTACATTGCAGCTTAGTGAGTGGGTAGTGAATCATGGGCGACTTCTCGATCTGCTCCAGGGTGTAGACATCCCTGAATTGCGCATAGGGGTTCTTCTGGCTGTGCAGATGCGAGATCCTGGCAATCTCGGCAAAGTCGCGCGCTTCGGCACCGTACTTCTCCATGTACTCTTTTCCAGCATTTGCGAAGTACTGAGCATTCGGCGGAGTCTTATCGACACCTCTTGTGTCGGCCATCATCCGCATCGAAAGGCCCATGGGCGAAGGACGATCGCTCCAAGTTGACTTGATGGAGCCAGGCTGCATCTGCTCGAAGCCAATTACAAGTGCACAATCGATAGCACCGTTCTTGATCAGGGTGCGAGCAAGATGCAGGCCAGTAGAGCCCGTCGCGCAGGCGTTGTTAGTGTTGTAGATTGGAATGCTATCTGTTGTCAGTAAAGACCGGATCACAACCCATCTAAACATACGTGCTCATGCCAAATTGATAGAAGATCCTTTGTCCACTTGTGGTGTCTCCATAACAGTAGCAAGCCACTCCGGTTTCCACATCATCGTAGTTAATCTGGGCGTCCAGCATCGCCTTCACGCCAGCTTCGTATCCCATCTCAGGGTAAGCACGCTGCTGGCGCGGCTTGATAAACTTCGTAATGCCAACACCAAGCACATACGCTGGGACATCATTCTTTGGTGCCATAGTAAAGTATTTTCAGCCTTCTCGTCAAGTTGTTCGATCAGAAGATATGCATGTAGACATCTGAGCGTGTTGCACGTCTCATGGTGCTTCAGGTAGGTAAGCACGACGGGCCGAGGTTGGCAACTTCCCCACCTTTTGGCTTCCTGCCTGGCAACTAGCCGAAGGTTCGACTCGTTTAGACGACTACCACAGCAAATCCTGCGCGACCGACGGCTTCACAACACTGTTCGCGCTGCTCCATCCCGAGATGGTGAAGGGAAGTCGTAAGGCACAGTACGCCACAAGATGGGTGGATGAGATAGCTTAGCGTGCGCATGGGCCATGAGCGAGTGAAGCGAACTCGTCACCCACCACGCGCTCTGGTGGCCTGGTTCATCATCCATCACCTCCATCTCTTGGCCTCATCTCTTTCATCACTGACTCAAGCGACAGCCCAGGTCATCCAAGTGTCTTCAGAGTCCACTTCCAATGTTGGCAGCACTGCCATGGTTGCGTGCAAGGTTCGCCGGTGTGGACTGCGAGCAGCCCGTTCGCATTGCTTCTCCTCTCGTTCATTTCTTTCGACCCGCTGTCAATTACCAACTCCAGGAGGATTGCTGTAGCCGCGCGCGATGGGTTGCGCTGTCGTCGAATACCAGCTTGAGCGACCGGATTTGACATTATCCACCTGCTGCGCATCCGTTTGGTCTCTTCTGTTTCCGTTTCTCCCCGTTTCGCCGTTCATCTATCTCTTCTATGCACCTTTCAATGGCGTCGTCTTCCTTTGCAATGCATGACGTTCCCCTGTCGTGTTGTTTCACGAAGTATTTACGAAGCGCCTCCAGTACGCTCCCACCTAGATGCCGACCAGCTTCAGTAGAACAGGACGCAGTGAGGTCATGGGAGTCTCTGATCAGTATGTCGACAGTTCACGAGATTGCGAGGGGGAACGTCTCCTGCGGTACTTGAGTCGGCCGTGCGTTTCAAACGAAACGGGTCAAACGACAAGGATCCGCACCGACACCCGAAACACCCTTTGCCGAACCGATAAAGTCCCGTTCACGAATCACAGAGCCCATGATGAGCGTTATGGAGCCAAGCATTTCCGATCTCCACAAAAGTTTCAGCCGCTTGCGTTGTTCTTAATTAACTCCCGGCGCTGGGCTCGGCTCCGTTGAACGGTTTTGACATCTTTAGCGTGGTTTTCCAACCACTGGAAAACCACGTTCCTGGATTGCATTGTCTAGAAGCCGGGCTACCGAATTCGCGAGGCTGCATTGTGAGCTTGTTTGCTGGATCATGGCTTGCGGAAGGATTCAATCCTGGGTCCGATAGATTGAGGATTACTTGGGCCCGCTCTGGCGAAGAATCAGTTGGCATACATAACAGCTCGTCGCACCCCTTCGAAATGATCACCAACTTGCTTGTACTTTCGTTCGTTCTTTCGTCCATTCGTTCTTTACAGCCTTGACGGCTTTGCCATTCTTTTCGTAGGCCGTGCCTGCATACTACACTCCTTCCTTCAAACCAAATCAGTATCGTCGAAATGGCACGCTCCCTCATTCTTTCTACAGCGCTCTTCACGCTCCAAGCGGTTGCGCAAACATCATCAGGCTACACCGACGCCAAGACAGGCATCGACTTCCGTGGATACACAAATGAGTTGACCGGCTTCACCTTCGGTATCGCTCTCCCTGAGAAGCCTACCACCGACTTCATCGCGCAGATCCAGGCCCCGATCACCAATGGCGGTGGTTGGGCTGGTTTTAGCATGGGTCAGTCAATGACTGGCAACCCGCTCGTCGTTGCATGGCCCAATGACGGTGAGATCGTCTCTTCCGTCAGGATGGCGACTGGCTACACAAATCCAGCAGTCGCCAAGGGCGATTTCACCCTGATGCCCATCCCTGATGGTACATATGTCAACGACACTGCTTTTTCGTACACTTTCCTGTGCAAGAACTGTATCAGCGACGATGTCGCCAGCGGTCTCGTCATCTACGACTCTGCCAGCACTAACATCGTTGGTTGGGCTATGTCTGACGACCCTCTCACTGATCCTGCCACTGCTGGCTCCACCCTGACCTACCACTCTGCTGGTTTCGGCGCCTTCGGTCTGCCCATGTCCAACGCTACCAGCGCTAAGTACGATACCTGGGCAGCCATGGCTGTCGAGGGAAATTCCGGCTCTGGTTCCGGATCTGGAACTGGCAACTCAACCACTCCTATCGGCGGTGGCAACTCGACCACACCCGTTACTGGCAACTCCACAGCCACTATTGCTAACGCCACATTCGACTACATTGTCGCTGGTGCCGGTCCCGCTGGTATCGTCGCTGCTGAGAGAATCGCTGAGAGCGGCGCCTCCGTCCTCCTGATTGAGCGTGGTGGTCCCTCGTACGGCTTCACTGGCTACACTAAGAACCTGTCCTGGAACGACACTGTCTCAATGTACGATGTGCCCGGTTATGGCTACTACCTCAGCGATGTCGGCACACCTGCTTACTGCGACGACACTGCTGATATGGCTGGCTGCCTCCTTGGTGGCGGTACCAGTGTCAACGCCATGATGTTCGTCAAGCCCCAGGAGCGTGACTGGGACGACAAGTGGCCTACAGGCTGGAAATCTGCTGATGTCTCTGCTGCTGCTGACCGTGTCTGGGAGCGCAACCCTGGACAGACCTACGGCAGTGAGGATGGCAAGCGCTACAACGACGAGTCTTACGAGGTCCTTTCCAAGTTCTTCGCTGCTCAGGGCTGGGCCGAGACCGACTTCATCAAGGACCCGAATTCCAAGACTGACGTTTTCGGTCACCCTCCCTGGAACGTCGCCAACGGTCTCCGCTCCGGACCTGTCAGGACCTACCTTCCCCTTGCCCAGAAGCTCGACAACTTCAAGCTCATGATGAACACCAAGGTCATTCGTGCCGTCCGTGACGGATCGTCTGTGTCTGGTATCGAGATCGAGACCGCTGACAAGCAGCGTGTCATCTACAATGTCAATGCCGGCGGTAGTGTCATCCTTGCCGCTGGTGCCATGTCCACTCCCCGCATCCTCTTCAACTCTGGTATCGGTCCTGCCGAGCAGCTCAAGATCGTCCAGTCAGGCAGCAGCGATGTCACTCTTCCCGCCGAGGCTGATTGGATCAACCTTCCCGTTGGTGCCGAGATCAAGGACCACCCCATCTTTACTGTCCAGTTCACGACCAGCACCAACATGTCATCTACCCCCGAGTCCGTCCTCACTAAGCCTGACCAGACCAACATTGACCTTTTCGCTAAGGGCTCGGGTATCTTGGCTCAGTCCGGTCAGCGTCTCAACTGGTGGTCGTCTGTTAAGACCTCCAAGGGCAACGAGATGTTCTTCCAGGGCACATGCAACGGCCCCAAGGACAACACCATCCAGATGAAGGTCTATCTCACCCACGGTGCCAAGTCCGTCGGTGAGCTAGGTATCACTGCTGAGGGCGCCACGGAGTTCATTACCAACCCCCACATGACCTCTGATGAGGATACCGAGGCCGCTACAATGATGATGGACCGTCTTCTCCAGATGGTCAGCGGCTCCAACTCTACACTCAGCGTTATTGCTCCTACTGGCGTTTCTAACGTCACAGGTGCTGATCTGATCAAAACTTTCAAGACTGGTAGCCACTACGTTGGAACGGCCAAGATCGGTACCAAGGGTGACGCTGGTGTTGTTGTTGATAGCAACACCAAGGTCTACGGCACTGACAACCTTTTCGTTGTTGACGCTTCCATCCACCCCGATCTGCCCACCGGTAACACACAGGCTATTATCATGGTCGCGGCTGAGGCTGCCGCTGCTAAGATCCTTGCTCTTGGTGGCAGCAATGCAACTGCACCTTCCACTCCCGCCACCTCTGCTGTCGCGGAGGCCACCAGCGCTGCTGCTATCCCTACCAGCACCGGTTTACCCGTGATCTCCTCCGCAGCTCCTGTCGTCACTGCGCCTGCTGCCACTTCCGCCCCTGTCGAGTCTGCCGCCCCTTCTGCTCCTGCAGAGTCCGCCCCTGCCTCACCGGCTGAGTCCGCTCCTGCCACCCCCGTCGAGTCCAGCCCCGCAACTGCTCCCGCTGCGTCATCCCCTGCGTCGTCAGTCGCTGGAGCCTACGAACGCTGCGGTGGTACTGGCTTCACTGGTCCTACAACTTGCGCTCAGGGCTGGGCCTGCAAGAAGCAGAACGACTGGTACAGCCAGTGCCTCCAGGGTAACTCCCGCCGTGAGAGCGCTCCTGTTGTCCGTCGTGACATTAAGAAGCTTCAGCGCGTCGCACAGAGGTCGACATTCCTCGACACGTACTAAAGGCTGGTAACGTGGGAACATGATGATGTAGAAAGGCCGATAGATCTTCTTGTATATACTCAAATCGATTCATTGCTGTTCAAACTGTATCTTCATCCTGTGACATAGATGCAGGTGTGTTGTCTCGAACCGTCGCTGTTCATCCATGTTGCTCGAATAGGCAACGAGTCAGCAGCTAGCCCGCAAAGCCTGGAGGGCTTGGATAGGAACGATGGAACGTCATCGTCGTATCGTCGATCGCCTTCTGGTGTGAGTGATGTTCCGGTCAACGGGCACTGTATCACAATACACAGCATCAGCTGCTACGAGATGATCGCGATATTCGCCACTTCGGTGTTGAGGACCGACGTTTGTTATGCTGACGGCAGCGAACATTCGAGACGAGGCCCGCAGTACCGACCATCGCCGATACCTGCATTACTCAGGGCCTGAGTGGACCCTAGCGGGCTCGGGGAAATTTGCCATGGCCAATTGCGCAGCACACAGCACGCACGGAATAAATCCCCCCAACCACAGCGCCCAATGAAACATTTTCCGCGCGCTAGGGTCGGGCAGGCAAGTGGGCTGTGATTCTGAAGGGACGTTGGGCTTTCTCGATGTCACGTCGAGAAACGCGATCCGTGGAGGCTGTCGTGATGAGTGTGTGCATCGCGCGGAATTGGCACGTGTTCCGAGGGGTCCGCTTTGCCTGCTTTGCGCTGGAGGCATCGAAGATGTCGAAGATGGGTGGGTTTTGTCTCTATGCTCCGGATGCGTTTGCCTTTTCGACACACTATGGCTGTCTCGAAAGCCGGTTCACACGTCGTAGAATCCAGGGCGCTGCGTGGCCGGGTAGATGCAGGATCTGGCCGCAAACCGTCAGGGGGAGGCTGTCGTACAAGTGACGAGGGATCTAGATGACACTGGGGTGATGTGTAGAACGAGCGATTGCGAGATTTCTGTGACATGATGTCTCTTCTACGTCTAAAGTCCCCTGTCGTTGCAGTCCCTGTGTCATCTATGCTGAGATATGCCATTCCTGTCGTGTCGGTCTAGGTAACTTCCGTGGGGTATTGTATCTATGTATATGCTGTTCTCAAATGCTTATTCACGCTCGCTTCTCCATGCAGCTTCTGTTGCTTCGTAATCTTGTTGGCAGCCTAATCGACTTTGCTTCGGCTCGCTACCAAATTCGTATGTCGCAGTCGCGTGCACGCGACCCCTCTTCCTCCACCAGCTGTGCCATCTTCAAGCGACCTAACGCCGTATGCACTGCGCTCAAATGTGGACACTGTGGATGTCCATTGACCTCGTTTCAAGGAAGCATGTTGGAGACATCACTCTCGTCGCACTGATATAGTGCACCATGCTCAAAATTCCTCCACTCGAATTCGAACGTATGAGTCCGCGTTACTGACGTAGCCTCTAAATGAGGGCCCGACAGACCAGTTTGACAGGTCACGCTGGGATTTCTGCAAAAAGTCAGCGCGATTGATCTGGCGGTAGCCGATGGGATCGTGATGAGATCTCGCGGATCTCGATGCGACTATGACCCCGCACGAACATCAATAGAAGTGACATACCTTTGCAGATAGGCAGAGATCTGTGAGACCTGTGTCTTCGGCTCTGTGAAGGGGTTCGCCATTTGGAAAAGACCAGTCGCACCGCAGAGTGTTGCTCATATCCATCAGCCATTCCATACGCTCTTGCATCGCGGGGATCTGCACAGCAAGCTCGCGGAACGCAGGCCAGGGGACGTAGTCGAGCATGTTGATATGCGGCATGAACAGTTGGTTTGGTCTGCATCGTCGATTGTGAGCGGATTTATCAGGAATTGGGCGAAATTGCCTTACGTTGGTCGCAGCCAGTCTGGGATCATCTCGTATGTCTCCGGCGAAGGCGATATCATCCAGCGCATAAGATACCAGAACACGTACATGTATGCGAAGCAGGTGAAATCGTTTCCTGTGGTATCGTCAGACCAACTTAAGGCAAGGGAATTTGCGGATCGTGCAGCTAGCCAGTGATTTGCTTACCTTTGAGCATCACACTGTGCACCATTCCAGCTGCCCATTTTGACAGTATCCCAGCATTGTTGTATTCCTCCTCGTCGAACAGAGCTGCAATGTTGGGATGGTTCTCAATGACAAATTCTACCGGGGTACCAGAGTCCAACATGGCGGTGGCCTGCTGAAGTATGGTGGGAAAGACGAGCTTGATGGTCCCAGGATCTGGCCTCGTACTGACAGTCATCATTGCCCAGGTAGGTAGGAATAAGTTGTTCACCTGTGTGTCTTGAACATCTTCCGGATAATTGTTGGCTCTCACGCTACTGGAGAAGGGAAGGTTGCGGAATAGATTACGCAGATTGAGATTGGGATGTATCCGTATCGTGTTGACAATTGGCTGGCGACTGCGGAGATGGGTGGCATGTATAGATCGGACGGTCTCCCCTTTCTCCGCTTTCTCGGGTGATGGCATGCGGCTTGCAGAAGTGTCCATTGGCGAGCCCAAAGGCAATGCCCCACCCTCGAAGAGCAACCTTGGGTCGAATGTCTTATCGAATTCGTCTTCATCGGCATCGACTTCGTCTTCACTGCTGATAGCGAGAAGGTAATCTTGCCGGTCAAACAGGAGTGAGAGGAACTGACGGCCATCAACCATGTCACTACTAGGTACAAGTGACCGCCTTCTTTTGCCAGCCGATCGTGAAGATGTTGCAGTTGAGCTTGGAATTGTAGGCCAGCTGGGTCGATGCTCGGAGGACGAAGCATGAGATGCGCTGGAATCGTGTCGCGACGTTGGATTTCCAACAGTATCACTCAGTACGTACATCGAGTCTTGACTTACGCCGCTGGTTGAAGTACCTGTGGAATCCTGAGCCTGTAAGCTAAGGAGCATGGTCATTAAGCTGCGGCACCTAGGTGGGTGTAGGAAATTGGCTCTCTGCGTACCTTGGTGGATTACCCACATGCATGGATGAAGTGGTTGGCGGCAAAGACTTTGCAATCATGTCCATGCGCTCTCCAAGTCGGAGTCGTGCGAGCAAAGTCGACGCTTCGATGTCGTTTCCGGAACGCAGGACATTCATGACACGTTCCAACTCCTCAACTCTGCTGGACATGCTTTCCCGCTTCAGAAGCTTCATGCGCTCAGCACGAGAGACACCTTCCGCAACATCGTATTGACAGGCTAGATCGTTGTCTCTACAGCGTGTGCATCTTGGCCGTATGCCATCACACTGGCGACGAATAAGCATCTATACAACCCGTCGCACCCGAATCGACTTCCCAACTTACTTTTGCTTTGCCGCTACGACATTGCACGCACGCGACCGCGACTGCTTGCCGCCTTTTCCTACTTCCAGGTGCCAACCGCTGCTCGCCTGGCTCATCTGAAGCTGGGGCAATAGCTTGCCATCTCTCTGGATGGTCCATTGATTGTGTTGTGGTCTTTGAGGACAATTCTCCCCGCATATGTGGATCGGCGATTGAGTCGTCATGGGTCGTAATAACTTGAAGATGATCTGGGCGGTTTGTGCTCGGCGCTTGGTGGTCAAGAGAAGACTGTCCCCATCTCCTGCACCCTTGAACTTTCGTCTATGGCAGGATATGTAACTTATGAGATAGTGGGTCGATGGGATTGGGAGATCTCGGTAGAGATTTTTGAGAGATTGCTCGGTAAGAAAATCCGACGAAGCTGGCTTTCCGGAGAACTCGTCCTAGCCAATAGGAAGCTTTGTCAGCTTTCATAACATGTTTCGTTAAATACGCGTAGTGTGGGTGGATGCGCCTGTCAATATAAGAGCAGGACGGCCGGAAGCTTGTCAGAAGCTGGAACCTACGAGAATACTTCCGCCCAAAGCCCTATGCAATCTCCTGCCAGCTCTCGAACGAAACAGCGCTAATGTCAGGTCCCCGAAGGTGTTTCCATGAGACAATCTGGCAAGTAATGCGCGTAGGTCTGAATAGTCTCAAGATCTCAGGCAGATGTTCTGTAGAACGTTTTGCTCTCTGGTGTTGTGGTGTGGCAACGCTCCGTGGAGCCTTCATAGCATGGCTTGACCGATTTGACGCTTGGGACAAGTCCTGCGACCATCGGACCCTGATCTCCTGTCTCTTTCCGCGGACCGCTAGATAGTCTGGGGTAGCTTTCCATGTTGCGCTGCTAAGGCTGGTGATGCTCGACCACGCCAGAGTAGGCGAGCACGGGTAAACAACAAGAGCGATCCTCGAGCGCTTTGCAACGCCACTTAGAAACAAGAGCTGGACTTGGTTTCGAGAAAAAGTCAGCAGATGCGAATCCTCGGACATGGGCCTCAAGTTATAATGCGTCAAACTCTGACGTCATTCACCCTTCACAGACCACTTCGATCTTCAGATCCCGTCTTTTGGCCGCCAGGGTCTCGTCAAGACTTGCAGCGGTCCATGCATCTGCGGTCTCAGCCTCGGATCACGCCGCGCAGTGCCGGTGCATCGCGCGCGATGAGGCCCGACGACGATTTAGAAGCGTCGTGGTTAACGTTTTGTCGAGACTGATAGGAAGACTAGATGAAATAGAACAAGCCAGGCGCGAGAGGTCTGGATAGAGGGTCGCTGGTAAACCTCAGTCACTGCGTTGCAGTGCAGAGATGCCGTGTTGGTTGGCTGTGAGTCCAGCAGCGGAGGTTATCCACAACAAATCGCCCCAACGCTTTGACACGTTTCTTGAGATCATGTTCGCTCCAGAGCTCAGTCTGAGATCTATCACTCGAGTTTGGCCAGATGAGACGATATATGGCTGCTGCAATTGTTGTTGTGTTCGTCGCTAATGTCCAGTCGTCCTTATGTGGATCCAGACCATGCAGGGTCGCAAGAAAACGGTATGTGCAACAGCTTCTATTCGGCATCCATCTGCGTTGAGTTCGCCCCTGAATGATTGAATCATCACGAAAGTGATGACTGTCACCTTAGACTTCTTGTGTGTATCGACTGTACCTATTGCCATGACTGACAGTCCAGATGCTGGCGGCGCTGGTCGATGTTGGAAGATGCACCAAGGTTTTTTGCTGTCAAGCCAGATACCAAATCAAAAAGACTCTAGATCGTCCCCGAAATTTCCAAGCCATACCTCAACGGTCTCGACCGCCTTCAATATCTCAAAATGGAAGCCATCGGTATTTGACCGAAGTGCGCGCGACCTTCAACGTCGTCCCGCTCGTCGTTTATTGTTGACAATCGGGTTGCTTTTGGCTGAGCGAGCGCAGAGCTTTTCGGCTATAAGACCGCCACCGAGTGGTCAGAACTCGCGCTTGTTCGGCGCCATTCGACCACCCACTTCCTGACAGCGTCACGAAGCTTTTTTCGCAACGTCCATCTTGGCATCGCAATCGTAGATGCTTCGAGAGGGGACATAAGGTGTCACCCAGTCACCCAGTCTGGCACAGGCTGTTACGGAGCGCTGGAGGCATACGTTTTTGAGGAATGACCGATTTCGCCCGCTGCGAGGAGATGATCTGCCCGGTGAGCCTGGAGGCGGGCGGCAGTCTTTAGCAGGAGGGCAACGTTTGCAGTATAATGTAGAATCACCGACTGCCCAGGAGACCAGGTATTCTATACTGCAAACATAAGAGCAGACCCTGCGAGCCTCGACAGGACGCGTGAACTAGAGCTGACATGCCTGGCGATGATAAGGGGCCCCATTCACATGCAAGATGGCTAGGATATTCGCAATGTCTTTGCCGTCGTCCGAGAACGATTGTCGGTGATACGACTTTTAGGTAGGACTCCGAGGGAGCTCGCGCTGACAGCTGGATGCTGTTAGGCAAGCAGAAGGTTACGTTATCAAACAAGCTCTCTTTCTTACCGGTATTTCTGGCTGTCGCAGACACGACATGCTGTCAAGCCCACGGTGAAGATATATGTCTGATGCACATGCGGTCTGCCAAAGTCTGCGGTATTTCGAGATGAGACGCACTTCTGAGTGAGACGCATGATCCTCGTGACGGCGCTGGGTTGTGTCGAGGATCTTCTCACAGACGCGGGTACATTTGTTGTTGCATTGGGGACGCTCTTGCCCGTCGAGGACGAACCACGTCACCACAACAAACAAATCCTAGTGCAACTCTCAGTCGGCGACCATATAATCACTGGACAGCATCACTTGGCATCCTAGAAGCGCTTCATTTCCTTGAACTTGACTGTTTGGTGGATTCAATCAATAATCGGCAAAACAAAATGAACCCACAGGTGTCTAGTATGTCTTCAAGTGAACCCTGTACATTTGGCGATGGGCGTCTGCTGATCAGATGGCTTCTCTTTGCGTTGCTAATCAAGTTCACGATCACTTTAAGGCAATAACCTTGCATGCAAAAGCAAACGCACGTATGCGTTCCACCATCATTTTCCTTCAATTTTCTGCGCTGGCTCTTGTGAAACGTGCAGTTGGGCTACTTGACCTTTGTGTCATACGATAGTCTGGGGCAAGCCACTCTTTGGCATTTGCATTTATCAAGCAGCCGTTGGCAAGACGTCACTCAATAAACACGTTTCCCTCACATCATTGACATGATCTGATATTATGTCCGCTAAAGGCGAAGCAAGTTTCTTACCGGGTATAGAATGGTCTCCACCATGCTGTGTATCACCTGACTACACCCATCTAATATTAATCTACAATAACGCCTATGTACAAAGGAAACCAGGACCCTGTTGCTGGATCTTTAACGACCAGCAACCATCTCCATGTCTGAGCTCTCATCGAGGCTCTTGCCACGAGACGTCTTTTTGTTCTTGCCAATGGTATTGCCGAGCGCAGGGAAGCAGTAGCCAGGATGGAAGACGGTGAGGAAGCCGACACTGAGAACGATCATTACACCCTCAAGCACGATGAACTCGGCCTCATTGCGCATCAGCTCGCTCCTCCAACCACCAGTGAGCTCAGGGATACGGTAGACGCATCGAATGAAGATGCCCAGGTATGCGACACCAACAGCTACCATGAAGCAGCGGAATGGTGTGGAGTTGAAAAGCCTAACCGACTCGGCTGAGAGCTGGTCGCGACGGCGGTGTGTGCGGATAGCGTATTCGACGAGGAAGTATCCGAAGAATGCTAGGATGACGACTTGAAAGATGACTCCAGCAATCATCAGATCGGTACCGATGTCCTGGGCGGTGGAGCCCGGGTCACCGGCCGATGCGAGACCACCACCAGCGCCCTGAAGGATAAGCGAGATAAGGTCACCGCAGATAAAGATGTAGGTGTACCACCCAGGTCGCAGACGAGACCACGATTCTCCAAAGGTGATGACGATGTGCTTGAGTGTGATGTAGATACCGGCCGCAATGAACGCAGGACTAATGATGAGGCAGCAAATTTGACTCATGAACCCGGCGTCCGCGAAGGGGTCGTTGTACCTGTGTGATACAGTCAGCCACCGTTTTGTCTGTATTGAGGGTATAGGATGAGGCTGCTTACATCATGATTCTACCGCCATAACCGACGGCCTCACCGAGACAGCCCAGGCACAAGGCAATCATGAAAGTCCATGTCTTGTAGCGTATACCTTGGACGAGCTGAACAAGGAAGCAGAGCGCGAAGAATGCAGCGAAGAAGCCGTTGGCGCCGAGCGAAGGGTAGTAACCGTAAAGTGTACCTTCAATGGTGCACTCGACCTGTATCCCGTTCCAGTCGACGATTTGGCCGATCTCAGTACATGTGTCCGGGTTGGGAGGTGGAACAGTCATGTCGAAGGATGTCTAGGACGGTCGATAAGTGGTAATGGTACCGATGGTGGGACAGTGGAGATGCTGTAAAGATGTCTCTCGACTATGTAGGGTTGATGGATCGTGTCTGTGATGAGTGGGATCTTTACACGAGGATATCGAGATGCCTTATATCTACGGGACACGTTTGGCGGTGCAGTCAAAGCACTGTATGCGATGCTAATTTCGATGCACTGCGACCACATTGTGGGGGCTTCGTAAAGGGTGACGACTGTACCTCTACTATCCCAAAAGAGCTCAAAACGCGATGCGATTTGTACGTTCGCACTCCTTGTCGGACGGCTTGGCTGTATGGCGGGAGGGCGCTTCCCCCGACTTCTCGCATGATGGACCGGAACAGGTCTAGCAGCTTCCTCTAAGGGACGTTGCGGCGTTCAGGGCCTCAAGCTATTGGCTCGTTCGCATTCAACCTCGATGCGTCATGGTGGAGCGGCGAAGCAACTCTCAAGAGAATCGGTTGTCAGCAAGCCTCGAAGGGCGGGAACCAGTGATGGATAGGAATGCTGTGTCGGAGCAAATTTCGACCGGGGAGACTGTTACGGCCGTGCATCGTGGGCTTAGCTTCACCGGCTTGTCAGTTACAGGCCAATGGGGCACACACGTACACGCTGCATATGGAAGTCAACCAGTCGCGTAGAGGTGAGACTCGCGTGGTTGACAGATTCAGGCGTGGCTTTGGCTTGCTTATCTTGACGTGTCCTGAGGCTGGAGTGCACTGCCTTGGGTGCCTAAACGGTCGGAGGAGTCGGGGAATTCGGTGCCTCGCCATGGTGACCGCCTGGACGAGCAAAAGGGGTTCAAGCGACGAGAAACCTCTGGTAAGCCAAACTTGCCTGCGTACCTACTCACCGCATTGCCGTCACGACGATTTCACCGCAATCTTGGCACCAACATTGGTGTTGGTGTTGATGGATGGGAGAGCAACGCTCTGGGCGGGCTGTCAGATCCGCCGACATCCGCTCTTCAGCCTTACGAAAGTATGAACTCCAATTTCATTCTCGTTCTCGTTCTTGTCCGCCCTGTCTCCGTCCTCGTAAGTCCCACGTGACCTTCGCGACAGATGCGGTGTTTGCTCGTATGGCCCTCCGGCAGCAGGTGCAGCTTAGGCAAGCTGGGCCAACAACAGGTCAAGCTTAATCGTCTTTTGGCACGAAACTTTCCATATATTTCTGTCTAGGTGTTTCAGAGTTCCCTTCCCACTCATGTCTGTCAATAGCGCGACGTTGTTGCCCTTCACGAAGTGGTTAAAGAAAGATGTGCCAGCATCAAAGCTTACCCATAGGCACACATTTGCTGCTGTTCCTCGCGACAACTCTCGATATCTTTCCTTCTCATGGCATCGACATGCTAATGAAAGCTCCATAAGTTGCAAAGGACTGCTGCGTGGCACCTGTGGGCTGATAGAGTCGACAAGAACGACCATGTGAACGCAAGAAGTCAAAGACCGAACAGGACCATCGAGGTCGCTGCAGATGACGTCAAGCAGTACCAAATTTTCTTGAAACAGCGACGCAAATGCCGAAAAAAGAACAGCGAGATTCGATAGAGTGGCGACCTTGCGGTGCTTATGCCCGTTGTCGAGTAGATTTGAAGGCGTGTAGCTGAACGACGGCTGCAGGGCAAAACGACGACATTCTGCAGGCGGGCTCGCGAGGCGCCGGTTGGAAAGGCTCCGACACGCATGTGAGGGACCGTTGTGCAAGCCAGCGTGCTGTCCAGCTCGCTTGTGCCCCAACTGCGATGCGCCGTCGACGACATGTCGGCTCTCCACGCGAAGTCCGGTATCGATTTGAAGTTCAGGCCTGGTGTTGGCAGCCACAAGGTCCAGGAGTAGCGATAATCTGCACCTTCCCGCATTCCCTGTACCCCGCACTAGTGCCTTACTGCCAGGCACAGCTTCACCACCAGCCTCGTCCTCTGCTACTTGAGGCTTGTATCGAAGAATCGAGTCACGGTGACACGAAGCATGCGACAGTCTCAACTTGGTGGTAAGTGTATGCCACCAAGCGCGAGCTACGAATCCCCGAACCAGGTGCATGGCCGGACGGACAGCTGTAGCGCCACGGTTCGGTTCCTCAACCTTCGGATGTAGATCATCATCGTCAATCTAGGTACCGTTATTCCAGTATACTTTGCACCAACAAGACATCGTCGGGATCAGGTCTTCCCACGCCACTGCATGCAGGCTACAATTGAGGCTCAAGGCGAATTCCCTCTTGCAGCTAGCTCTTAGCCTATGCTCGCGAAGGCACGCTAATTGGGCATGGATCGACAGCAAATAAGCAATGGAGATCCGAACTCTCAAAAGCTTGTTTGTCAGACAGCATCATGGCAGACAGTAGGGCTATGGGGCGTCCGGCTAGGCGGCAGCTGAACTCTCTTCTGCTCCGACACTCGACAGTATATTATACTTTGCAGGTTGCAGGAACCTTCTTTTTCCATCCAGCACACTCATCACTGCAAAGCACAATGCTCAACTTCTTGATAGCCCTGTTGGCAGCGCACGCCACACTGGCTTCTGCGAAGACAGTGACTTACGACTTCGACATTGGCTGGGTTACAGCAGCTCCAGATGGCTACTCCAGACAGGTCATTGGTATCAACGGTCAATGGCCGTAAGTTGGATCAAATTGCATGCATAATTCTCTCTTAATACTTACAGTGTACCCATGATCGAAGCTGATCTAGGTGACACCATTGTTGTCACCGCTCACAACTCTCTCGGAAATCAAGCTACATCACTGCATTTCCATGGCATGTTCCAGCAAGGCACACAGCAGTCCGATGGTCCCGTCTCCCTCACTCAGTGCGCTATCCAGCCCGGAGATTCGTACACATATACCTTCATCGCCAACCCAGCAGGCACGCATTGGTACCACTCGCACAATAAGGGGCAGTATCCTGACGGCCTTCGTGGCAAGATGGTCATTCACGACAAGACATGGGAGTCAAGTCTGAATATTGACAGTCAGATGACCTTCAGCATGTCTGACTGGCACGTTGCTCTCTCAGTCGGTCTCCAGTATTTTTCTAACTTTTATGTCCAGGTATCACAGGCAGATGTCCGACATTATCAACGACTACGTGAGTCCTAGCAACACTGACGGAAGCTTTGCTTCTCCCGACTCGATTCTCTGGAACGACAAGAAGCAGGCGCAGAATATTCAGATCGCTGCCGGAAAGCGCTACCTTCTTCGCATCGTTAACGTCGGCGGCCTGGCCTGTGGTCAATTCCATATCGAAGGCTACACGCTCAGTGTGGTCGAGGTGGACGGTGTACAAGTTCAGCCCCAAAACGCCGATACCATCGTCATCTGCGCTGGTCAAAGTTATGGTGTTGTTGTGCAAGGGAAGTCTTCTTCACTGGGCTCTTCAGCAAACGCCAATTACATCGTCAAGCTCTCGACGGACATGTTCACGCAGGGCATTCCTCCAACAAGCCAGATCACGATCATCGGCAATATCGTGCAAAGCCTCCTAGGCAGCCTGCTCAGCATCATCACCAACCTGTTGTCCCTAAGCTGGGTCCCAGCGGCTACCTTCGACGACTTCAACCTTAAGCCACTTGATGGTCAGAAGCTGCTTTCGCCTGTTGACAACAAGATCGAGCTCAGTACGAATCAGACCTACTACTCGGGTATTGGCACTCGCATTGGTCTCGGCCCGCAACCTTGGGTGCCTGCCAAGGTTCCTTCGCTCTTCACTGCGTTGTCGACTGGAGATGCTGCCATGGATCCCGCCACATACGGCCCAGGTGTCAACCCATGGGTTGTCAAGTCTGGCCAAGTCGTTCAGATACACCTTCAAAACCCAACTGCTTACCCGCATCCTATGCATTTGCATGGACACGTCTTTCAGGCTGTTGCTCGCGGAACCGGAACCTGGAATGGAGACGAAAGTTCGTTGCCCTCTGTGCCTCTGAAGCGCGACGGCTTCGTAGTCCCCGCCAACGGGTATATCGTCCTGCGCTTCCAAGCCAACAATCCCGGAGTATGGTTCTTCCATTGTCATATCGATCTGCATCTTGTCGGTGGCATGGCTGCGACTATTGTCGAGGCGCCAGATAAACTTCAGGGCCAGTCAATTTCGTCGGCGTCTAAGGGTATTTGCGGCAGCAAACCCTCAAGTGGCAACTGCAATGCTGGCTCAGGTGCTATCTCGGCTAGCAGCGCTGCAAGTCAGTGCAACAACGTCTTGAACTTTAAGGGCCCATACAACGCTGTTGTTTCATGAGTCAATAGCTAGTCGTATTCTGCAAATGTAGCGTTCTGCAATGTTGAGATTCATTTTTGAAGCAATGCCTTGCCTTCTGTATGACGATTGATGTCACATGCTCGACGACATGAAGAGCGCAGAATGGAGGATTCGATGCTGCAAATGATCAATCTGCGGCGCGGATACTGTCGGTTGGAGTTGCTGTAGATGTTTGGCTGTCTGGGGTTGCTACAGGATCCGGCTTCGGCGGCCGAAAACTTTGGGAAGGCGCGAGGCACTGCGCGTTTGATCTTCACACCTCTTACACCTCACATCACTCACATCAGCCACGCCACTTCTCCCATTACCGCCTTGAAAGCTGGCTCGTTTTTTTTTTCCATGGCCATCGACGAGCTTTACAGCCTGCAAAAACGCGTCCAAACGCGTTCGTTGAGTCAAAATGATGCGCCCAAAGCGTGCGGTGCAGTTATTGCACTATCAAGCCAGGCGGCGGTCATTGTGCATTCCCGAGAGCTTGTGCCGAGAGTGTTGTTTACTTGTCGGCCTGATACACTCATCAGGCATGTTTCTAATCTAAGGTCCAAGTTTCTGACCTGTTCTGTAGACAAAAGACGGCTGCCCGCGCAGATGCGTTTCACCCGTCGCTGCACCACGATCTCGTGTTTCACATCTGCAATCCAGATTCTTTGTCACGCGTAGAAGTTGACTTCTTAATGAACTCGAACCTTTGATCCCACTACGGCAGAAATGACCTCCCTCGTACCTCTTTACATACTCATCGCCTACAGCATCGTTGTGATGGTTTTTAACATGAAAGGCGCCGTCAGCTTTGGCCTCTTCAGCACGGCAGTAGCGCTGAATCAGGACAAACTCAACCACATCCCCCAACAAGCACTGCTGCAAGATGCATGCCCGTCGGACTCGATATTACGCGACGGCGAATGCCACCTTGCTACTACAGCACACTCAGAAATCACCTTCAAATCCAACATCACAACATCGCTTGATGAAGCACGACTCACAGCATCGCAGGCGTCGGGGTTTCCGTGGACGTTCTGGCCTGAGTGCTTCTCGAATGATAAGACGCCTGACCCATACTGCGTCTTCAGCGACCAAAGCTTCGCAAACGGGCGCGGAATCGCCATCATCACCACGGAGCCATTGGCGTATGGCATGCTCCAGAAGCAAGCCTTCAAGAACCCCGAATCCTTGTCTCGTTCGAATCAGCATGCAAACCCGCCCTTCGTACAGTACGAGTTTCCGATCAAGGGGCGCGGTCTTGTTGCAAACAAGACACTGTTCCGCGGCGACCAGATCTTCGCTTCCACGCCACTTGTCATCGCCGACCCTGATGCATACAAGATGCCCGAAACTGAACGCCTCGAACTCATGTACCGCGGGGTGGATTCTCTACCAGAGGCATCTCGCAAACTGTACTGGGAACTCCTCGGCCACTTCAACGGCGATGCTGTTGATGACAGATTCAACACCAACAATTTCGAGGTTGCCATCGATGATATCTCGCAAGGCGCCTTATTTCCTGAGATCGCCATGCTCAACCACGACTGCAGAGCAAACGCAGCCTACTTCTTCGATGAGGAGACATTGACCCACCACGTGCACGCTATGCGCACGATCGTGCCTGGCGAGGAGATCACGATCTCATATATCGACAGCGAGAAGGATAGTGCACACCGTCTCAGGCGACTCGAGAGGAATTGGGGTTTCAAGTGCGACTGCTCCGCATGCACAGCACACCCAAGTCTTGTTGCGGAGTCTGACGCAAGGCTGCACCAAATCCAGGAGCTCATCGCGAAGCTTAACGATTGGACACCGAACTCTTCTGCAACGCCTGAGATGGCCGAGGCTGTCATCAGCATGTACGACCAAGAGCGCTTGTGGGCATATCAGGCCACAGCTTACAAGCACGCAGCAGAGGTCTACAGCAGCTTTGGCAAGAAGTATGAGGCCATCAAGTACGCGAGGCTCGCTGCTGAATTTTCCATACTGGACAAGGGCTTCAACGACCGAGATGTCAAGGAGATGATGAAGATGGCGAAGGAGCCGGAGCTGACCTGGAGCTGGAACAAGAGGGTCGGGTTGAAGAGGAGTGGGTGCGGGTGTGGCAAGGCTCTTTGAGTAATGCATGGACTTACGACTCAGTGTTTCCTTTGTAGATGCATTTTCTGGCGTTCTCTAGCATTATACACCGCCTAGATGGCTTCTTCAAGTTCAAACGTTCGACATCATGCTCAACATCCCAACCCACTTCAAATTGCGAGTGCGTCCACTCCCGCGCCAGTCTTGCGCCTTCTACGAGCAAGAAGGCTGCGATGAGACGGAACTCGACGCCAAAGATTCCTACGTATACCGCGAAAAATACCAACATTGATGTGGCTTGGCTTGCATCATTCTGCTCTTGCTGTTTCTGACATTCTTCGGGCTGTACCCTAGATGGAGCAATACAAGCTGCAGCGTTCGTGCACTTGTCCAACCGAATGGAAGCGCGATGATGCCATTCTCGTGTTTCGTAAAGCCAACCCAGGACCCCAGGAGCATGCAGATCACCATCCATGCGGTGACCACAGACTCCGAAACATTGTTTTTGAAGGCTATCGGTCGAGATGCTAGAGCGACCTGGAGCAAAATGCAAATGGTCGAACTAGCGAGGAAGGTGGCGAAGATAGTCTTGTCCCACTTGGCGAAGAGGCGTTGGTATTGACTGACAGGCTACTGCCAGGGCCAGGTAGTACTGTTTCGCTGAAAACACCGCGGACAGAATGCCGAAGATGATCGTAAGCAGGAATATACCGAAGAGACCGCACCAGAGCGATGCAAATTCGGAGTAGCTGCGTGTGTCGAGCAACGTCTGGCTAAGACTTTCCGGAGGCCCATTCAGTAGCTTCAGCAGCAGTCCCAGATTGCCCCGCCAGTAGTGGAACTCGCAGAGATTGGTTGGCTTCGAAAGCCGCGACGGGCGTGTGTTGTGGAACCGTACACCTTCTTCCCCAAGGAATTTACGGGTTTTGGTGTCGCCAAAGAGGAACAGTAGATCCAGAGTTCGAATGGCTTCTTCTACCACATCGATCCCAAAGATTGCAGAAGAATCAGCGTTGCAGTGGTTGATGAGGCATGGTTTCCGGCGATACATGGACAATATCCGCTTTCCGCGCGGGCCCTCCAGCTTGAGGTGGTCAAATAAGTTGTCTGTCCACCAAATTTGCACAAGACATATGTCTTTGAGGTTGACTACCGTGAAGGAGTCATTGAAGGACAGCTCGTCTTCGATGGCGATAAGTGTCTTCTGCCGGAATTGGCTGGCAATCACTCTTTCAAGGGGCTGGTCATCCGCCCATCCCACGCTACTGTCTCTAGGATTCAGACGTCCGACATGAAGAGCCTTGGAACGGGTGTTGATGCCGAGCCAGAGATGTACCATCGTCTCTGGTGCGGCCGCGACAGTCTCGTATTTCCGAGACTGTGGGGAGGAATATGCTCAAGAACTTGTCGGCAAATGACGACTCGTGTGGATACAGCTCACGCAGTGTCCCGTCAATGAATGCAAAGAAGTCTCGTAGTCCGTATGCTGTGTCGAATTTGGTTCAAGCTGGGGCCAGAACGTGCTCAGCACCTGTTGTTTCTCCTCTACGGAATGTTGTGATGAGTGGGAGAAAAGTCTTCTGCTGCTATTCATCTCTAAAAGCCGACATTCCACGGGACCCGCTCTGCACGAAACGCCGTCAAAATGGGGCCATGGTATGGCAGGTCAGACAACCAGTGCGATGTATGACTATCATTGACACGGTTGGTCCCCTCGGTATCCCAAGATCTTCCGAAGACCTTGATTGTTCTGCCATGCATATTCACGACATAATAGTGTCCTCAGTCGTCCAATGTGTGCGGCATGCAGTCACGTTACATGACCATCTTCAAGCTCTGGCGCGTTGTCTCGTTTTTCCAGACGAGAAATCTGCCGATGTGAGAATTGAGCAGGTATGGTACCCTGGAACTCATTATGACCTGGGATGCAACTCTTTCAGATTCATTCAGCGTAGTTTCCTCGCTCTCATCGGGGTGTGCTTTGGGTTGATACCCTCCTCCGTGTACAAGACAGTACACCCCAACGAGGTGCTGGCCGACGACGTTCTGAGATGGGTCCTGGAACGCATCTTCGAGATTGAAGGGGACGAAACCTCCATCATACCCAGAATTCATGACCACTTGGCTGCGCTCAACCGCCGCATCAATTCCCCACCCGACGACCGCCGAGTCGGAAGCGGAGACGTTTACGGAGATCCGGGTGAGCGTTCGACTGTCGGATATGTTAGTTGGTTCTTCCAAGGGCTCTTTTAATATTTACTGTCGATCTGGGAACGCTATCGTCAGTACACTCTACTGAGGATTCTTGTGGGTATCACAGATCGACGGGTGCCAACAGGGTCAGCGGACATCGACAACCCCACGGACGTGAAGAGAGACAGAGATGGGCGTGAGCAAAGCGTGCAAGACGCAGCGAGGATGAAAGAGAAGAACGAATGGGGAAGAGTGCGGTACCCAAGCCAAACATTGGAAACTCGTGAGCTTTGGCAGGAAGAATTTGGTGCCGATGAAGACGTCATGCCTTACACTTCTGCAGACTATGAACGTAAAGACGATGTCAGAGAGTGAGTAATGCTTCAATCTGATGTCAGTGAGTTACTTGATCCAGACATGATTTTCCGAGCCAAAAGCATTATGTACATTGCGGGCCCATCTCGGCGCTCGTTCGATCCAGAATTCGGTATTGATCAGTACTCCAACGCTTCTTCGAACAACCCTCTCAACTGCTCCCTTTGTTGATCGAGCTCAGTCTCAAGATGCGGCGCCAGCATCAGCACTCGCTGCTGAGGAATCGTGCCCTCCACCAGCCCATCGACATGCTCCTTCCCAAATCCTAGCGCCTTCAAGCCACGTGGCTGGTCACCCAACTTGACCAAAAACTCTGCCAGCGCTTCACCCAAGACCTCACCGGCGCTTTCCCTCTTTACATTCGAGATATCTACACCGAACGCCTCCGCAGCAGCCAAGTGCCTCTCTGGGTTCGACGCGCCTGTGAACTTGAAGACTGCAGGCGCGGTGACGGCGACGGAAACACCGTGAGGAATAATCGTGTGGTCCACCTCGTAGCCAGCGTGCTTGTAACCAGGATTCTGACCTGAGATGGGGTATGACATGCCGTGGCACAAGTGCACTCCAGCATTGCCGAATCCTACACCAGCGAGTGTGGCTGCGAGCAGCATCTGACTTTGCGCCTCGTGGTCTTCAGGGTCCTTCACCGCACGAGGCAGGTACTTGACTGTGTCGCGAAGAGCTTGGAGAGAGAAGATGTCGGAGATGGGGTTCGCGCCTTGGTAGGCAGGGCGTAAGATCGGGTTCGAGGGACGCGGCGTGCGCTCGTAGTAAGGAATGGCTGTCCACGATTCGAGGGAGTGGCAGAGCACATCGAGACCGGAGGAAGCGTGGACTGCACTGGGCATTGTACGAGTGTTGATGGGGTCGACTATTCCGAGTGTAGGCTTCAGATTGCGGTGCGCAATACCGGTCTTCGCACGTTTCGACACCAGATCGAAGATGGCGGTACCAGTGGTCTCAGAGCCTGTTCCTGCTGTTGTAGGTACTGCGACGAGAGGGAACAGCTTTCCAGGAATGGGTAGGCCCCTGCCAAGTGGTGCGTTGACGAAGTCGAGGAAGTCAGCCTCTGAGGTTCGTTAGCACATTCTATACGATTGCGTGCTAACCAGAGTCATACCAGGGAAAGTGGTGTACAAATTCATCAGCTTAGCGGTATCGATGACACTACCACCACCTACTGCCAAAAACGCATCGGGCTTCCAAGGCTTTGCGAAGTCAATCGCCTCCTTGATACTGCTGTCCTTTGGCTCGACCCGGACCTTATCGTAAATTTCGAATGTGACGCCTTCCCGCGACAGTCCCTCAACGACCTGCTTCATTGCGTCCAGCTTTCTTACATTTTGGTCTGTGACTACCATGACACGCTTTGACCCCATGTTTTTGAAGTCCATGCCTACTTCCTTCGTACAACCAGGCCCGAAGCGTATACTCGACGCAGCCATCTCGAAAGCATATTCCTTCTGCTGCGAGAAATCGACAGGTGTTGCGAGGTGTCGGCGGGCTTGGTGGATCGTGGACGGTGTCTGATTATGGTAGTTTGGGTTGGCGTGGCAGGGACACGATGAAGGATGTGTGAATTGGACGGTTCGAAGGAGGTTCACTGCTCGGGCGGCGCGCGAGGGCGCAATGCGAACGGCGGTCGAGATCGTCATCGTAAGTTGCTGAAGCTTAAAATACTGCGGGGTGTTTTGCGAGGTTATGCAATTACGAGGCCCATTCGAAGCTCAATTGGCAGTGTCTTGATGATCCTCTTGAAGATACAGTAATCCTCCAGCTTCACGAAGTGTAGAAGTCTTCTTCCGGATAAATGTGCGGAGTGGAAGGGAGCACAACTTGGCTATGATGCGGAGAAGCGACCCTGGCGTGTGACATCCGCACCTCGGCTGTATCGACAGATTGCGCTATCCCAATGCGGTATGCCGGTTTGTGGGGAAAGCCCCAAAGCTCATCGGAAATACCACTTTTCCATCGCCAGCTATCGCGACTTCAGCATCAAAAGTGCATAGAGTCTTTGCGAGTCTCTTGAGATATTCATGTCACAAGAACAACACTATTCAGAACCACTTCTCAATCTAATCTTGAGACTGGTGCTCTAATTTATTCTCACGCTGTTTGGCGTGCAGCTCCGTGGAGCGATTCTTCCGCAATATCCGCAACATGCGCTTCACCGTACGATAATCAGAAAGACGAACTCGTTGAAAATTATCTACGATGTGACCTAGCCATCATCGGAACGTTGCCTCAAGCGAGTACCTTTCTACCATCGCTCAGCATGTCAGCGTCGCAGCCTGGCCTTCTGTGCCGTCCGATTTATTCGACGAATCCGTCGTACCACCGTCATTACTCCGAACCCATCTCCTCACAGCTCGAGATTCTGGAAAAGCGCATGCTGATTGCATAGGTGATCATCTGGTACTTTGAATTGTTTCCCCATGTTCACGCTGCAGACACAGCAGATGCCCCACAAGGCATCAGTTCCACTCGCTTCGAGCTCGCCCAAGACTCGCCGTGACACCAACAATCGAGTACCAAATTTCTACTCTCCGCGTATGCCAGACCTAGAGACCTGCACATGTAAGCGGACTCGCGCGTCGCAGAAAAGCCGATTATAGGCCCAGCATCCTAGAAGATTGGAGCGTGTCCATGTTTGGGTCAGGCATCGTCTTAGGACGGACAGAGTAATCTTGGCTCCATGGGATCATGCTGCTATATGCGGCTGGTCGCTCACAATATGGGAGGGTTGCACCAGAGAGTGTCGGCTCCATCGACCAGTGTGTTTTCGACTATCAATTTCTTTGCACGTACTCCGCGTATGTGCCTGACACGACTGGAAGAGCCCCGCATCGACCGTAGGACCAGAGATCGTAGCCGAGAGCTTCATCCCTGACGATGGAGTACCAAGGGACGCACAAGTGGCCACAGCCACTGCTGTCACCTTTCCGCGTCCTTTGATCAGATTTCACGACTATCCATAGTCCAATTGCGAGTAACGCCAAGACGAAAGACCCCTAGTGAGGCCGGATATCGACTCACCGGTTATAACTTGTACTCACATTGTAAGCATCTTACCTACAATATCATCTGGAGAGCTCAGTAGTCACCGATTTGTACTGCCGAACGATGCAGCCTACATGAAAGAGTCTGCTCATAGATTATATCGAGCCAGACCCTGTCACCATTCTGATCCGCGCTATCGGAAACAGGCATTAGAGAGTCGCCTGCCAATTTCTGTTACTGTTGCTTTGTCGAGCAGCTCCCATCTTCGCTGGCCATGTCCTCATTCGCAAGCGTCAAGGACCCAAACGCTCTTTGGCTGTCAACCCGTTCAACTTCTACGCCGCTTACGGTATAATATCGGCATACCTTATACTGCTACCCTTCATGCGTATACAAGCCAGCTATTGCGCTCCACACCCGCTGGAAATTGCCATCGATCTGGTTCCCTACATTTACCACAGTCACCTCGCACAACTGCCGGACTTCGTTTCCCAGCATATCGACGACAAAGAGGCACACATCAACTTTCAAGGCATCCTCGCACGCCGTCGTTACGAGTTCGCCTTCTAATTCTGCGAAGAGGGAAGACGACGTACGGGCATGGGAGTCTCAGAGATACGAACCTCGCCAGGTCCGATCCTGCAGCCCGTCGACAAAGTCGTTGTAGACTCAGAATGGCATCGACTTGGGTCAAAGTTCTTTCGCCTGCCTAGAATTGAATATGCACCGTGTTGTCTGTACAAGAAAGAGGTGGAACCTTCGATACACGAAACTGAGCCTCAGCTGCCACCACTCTGGCCCCATCGGAGCTCAACAACACCGGTAAACATGGAAACCTCTGCAAACAAGGCGAGGCTCATGCCCACAGCTACGAGGTCTTCGCCCAGACATGGAAGCTGGCAAATGGACCCCGGCAAGATGGAGAGCATTAAAAGATATCTTGCTGCGTAGTGAGCCTTAAAAGAATAACTGGACGTCTGATGGTCCGTCTCCATAAAGTATTGACTCGTCGAAATCCACTACACTTTCCTGACTAGCCACCTCAGCTCATCAGCCTGCTCCGGCGTCAAGATCTTCTCATACGTCTCCTCCGTCAAGAAGTCATGATCCGCGAACTCGAACCCCGGCACAACCGTCTGTCCAACATCAGCATGCCGTACAATTCGTCGACATCAATACGTCACGTAGCATCACAAACTCACCTCACTAATCAACAACCGACTCTCCCACTCATCAACTCCCTCCTCCGCCTCCAAAAAACTTGCCTTATACTTCCCGCCCTCCACAATCCACACCACCCTCTCCCCAGCCTCAACATCCTTCCCAACAACGAAACTCTCCACCGTCTTCTTCTCCCCCTCCTCATCATCATGCACAAGCACATACCGCCCCCGTCCCTGGATAAGCGTATGCACCGTGCGTCCCGCATTTCTATGGAAATGGCCCTGCGGGCTGTGAGGCGTCAGAAGATAGAGGATAGAAGTGGAAGCGTTGCGGACGGTGTTGTCGCCTGAGAAGGGGGCCTCAGCGGTTGTGGCGTAGGGGTGCTCGGTGAAAGGATTGGGGACTGTGCGGGGGTCGCGGTCGAGTTCCTTGAAGTAGCCGCCTTCGGGGTGTTTGACCATTTTTAGGTTGTCGATGATAGTTTGTGTCGAGATGGTTTCGTGTGGGATTGTGCCGGCTTCGAATGTGGGTGAGAGAGGGGGTTCTGAGCGGTTGATTGAGGAGGCCATGGTGTGTGATCCTGCGCTATTTCGGGGGGTGTCGTAGACGATGTTTGTTGAAAGTCAGAGTAAGTGTGATATTGAAAGAAGTCATAAAGCACGTGCGTCAGACGCAGATTTGTTCGAACCAGAAATGTCGGTGTAAGCTTGTCATCGTCACTTGCATGATGTGGGGTAACGTGGGCCGATAAGCTCTTATCGTTTGTTCTAGCGCAGCAGCTTCAAGTTCGTTTGCTGTGAGCGCAAGTTGCCTTATTCAAGGGAATGTTGGAAGTTGCAGGATTCGGTGCTACATTCGTATGCAGGTGCACTCGGCTAAGCCTGCACCTTCCTACGTCTATGCCCATTCCGACCGTACATGCGTCCTACATCAACGACCGTACAGTTCATTTATCCCAGAATTCCTCTCTATACATCCATGTGCGCCCTGCTGCATCCCTACTATACTCCTGATACGAAAGCAGAAGTAGATCGAGGTGTGATCATAGAAATTAGCGCACCAAATAGAAGAAGATCGATATAATACATGAAAGGGAAATGTGCGATCTGCAGACGAGATGTCAATGCTGTCTGCTCCGCCGAGAAAGTAGGATGATGCTCAGCAATTGTGGTGGGTTGGTGAAGGCGTCCTGCTTCAATTTGTCTACCACATATCATCGTCTCCGCTCTTATCCGAGTCCGAGTGGCCCTGCTGTCCCTGCCGCACAGGCTGACCAAGATAGTTCGAGCTATTCGAGACACTGTAGCCGCCGCCGTTCATGCTGTGCTGCGAATGGTGGCTGTCGCGCGGACTTTGGCCATACTTCTGCTGTTGCTGGTACCCATTATGCTGCTGGCCTTGTTCTTGCTGGCCGTAGGCACTTGGCCATTCATTCGAGTTCTGAGACTGCTCATGCTGCTGTGCTTGTTGCTGCTGCTGTTGCTGCTGCTGTTGCTGCTGGGTTAGTCAGCCTAGTTCACAGATCACGTGTCTGATTCCTGGCTTACCTGCTGCTGATACCGCTGATATTGCGAGAACTCTTCAGGCTGCTGAGACTGCTGTTGCGCCTGCTGCTGTTGAGCCTGCTGCTGTTGAGCCTGCTGCTGTTGAGCCTGCTGTGGCTGTGGCTGTTGCTGCTGCTGTTGGGCCTGTTGTTGCTGCTGTTGTTGTTGTTGCTCCTTCTTCTGCTGAGCAACAGCTAGCTTGGCCTGTTTCGAGTTGCCGATTTGTATCTGCGGATGCATTTGCTGTACCTTGGCGAGGTATGAGTACATGAAGTTACTCAGCAGAACCTGAGAGTAGAGCTCTCGACGCGGGTTCGCGAGCTTGATGTGAGCCATACGGTAGATAGCACGTTCTTCGAGGATGGAGAATCGAGTCCAGTTGTAATCGATGTCGGGCTTAAGGATGCGTGGTGGAGGTTCGGGAGACAGGCCGCGTGAAGCGTTCTTCTTGTGGCTGGACTCTTTCTCGTTCTTCTTCTTTCCGCCACCGAAGATCGAGGAGAGAAGGCCAGGCTCCTTTTCTTTCTTGTCGCCTGACGCTTTTCTGTTACTCTCCTTCTTCCTCTCTTCTTCCAGCTTGACGCTCTCGCGGTCCAGAACAACGCTCTCTCGTCCACGATTGCCGCTCGCAGACTGCAGCAGGTCAAGACGAGTGTCGTCAGGCTTCTCCTGTGGCTTGCTGAGCTTGTTCTTGACCTTCTTAGCTGCCTCTTTTTCGCGCTCCTCTTTCTCCTTCTTGTCGTTGCCAACCAACCAGCCCCAGCTGGTCTTACGAGGCCCATCTTCCTTCTTGTCCTTTGACTTTTTGTCTTTCTTCTCCTCTGGAAGGTTGGGAATGATCGAAAGATTGTCGACTCGTGTGCTGTGGTTGCCAGGGATGGCAGAGGGATGTTGCGTCAGGTCATCGAGCGATTGCTGAGGTTTGATCGGTGAGTTCTGGGCTGCTTGAGCATGCTTGTTTTGTCTGCTTCCAGGTGACTGTCGTTGCTGTTGTGGCGGAGCCTGAGCCTGAGCACGAGGCCCGTTAGGTTGCTGTTGCTGGTATTGATGGGGCCTGTGCTGCTGTTGTTGCTGCTGCGGGGGCGGCTGTCGTGATGTCGTACGCTCAGGAAGCTGATATTGTTGTCTACGCTCTGACTCTGGAGGTGGAGGTGTTTCGATGATCTGCGGGACAGGAGAGGCTAGCGTGGGTGCAGGTGCATTGTAGCCTGGCAAATGAGCACTGGTCCGACCATTGGACGCTATCCTCGAGTGAAAGGCTCTGGGCTTCTGGCTCGTGCGCTGCTCTTGCTCAGGTTCCGCTGAGCCAGGCCTTCCTTGAGGTTCAGCGGAGCCAGGCCGTTGCTGCTCATCCTCGGAGGGCGACTTCCTCCTCGGCCGTGAGAAGTTCGATGTCTCGAAGGCACCGTTGATTGGCTCTGACTGTACTCTGTTGATCCCAGGCATCTTCGGCAGCTCAGGCACATCTGGACGGTCGGGCGAAGTAGCTGGTGACTCCTCGGTATCGGTTTCGGCGTTGCGGCTGACGAGTCGTCTCGAGAGCGGTACAGATCGCCCTGCACTCCTCAGACTGCCTCGTCTGTATGTGGTACGTGTAGATCGCTTCAGTGTGCCCATGCCGCCTCCCATACCACCAGGAATAATGGGTGCGTCTCCATCTGCCGATTCTGGTGTCGGACTCCGAGTCATGCTCATTCGTCTGACAATAGCCGCTGGGTCTTCTACAATGTGCTCTAACTCTTGCAAGTTCGACAGCCCGCCGTTGGGCTGATGGCCTGACCGTTTCCTCTCCAGACGCTCGGCACCATCCTTGTAGCCAGAGCCGGTGTCGATCTGACGTGAGAGCATAGACTTTTTCCTGCGTAGACCACCCCCAGAATCCTGTCGTCCCATTGCTCCATCCGGAGACAACGACGAACTCAGATCGCCGGAGCGACGTCGTATGGTGTGGACTTTTTCTTCAATGAATGTCTTAAATTCTTTCGGGGCCAGCTCTGGGTGCAGGCGAGCGGGTACCCAAAACAGCTGCTGGCTATCGTCGTCAGACAGTGCGGGCGGAGAGACAGGGCCGGAGCTGTAGGATTGAAACGAGGGCAGGTCAGGGTCGGCGTTGTGAACATCCATAGACATTCGACGGATGGCCTGCAGGTTGCTGAGCTCCTGGGCGAGGCCGGCCGGGCTCGACTCGTAGTCAAGGTCGTTGAGAGGGAACTGCTGCGAGGCCGTGTCGGAGGAGGATGTGCGTGACAGCGGCGGCGAGAGCTGGCCATTGGGACGCATGCTGCTGGGGCCATTGGGGCTCGTGGACAGCTGGGGCTTGCCGTCTTGCTGCATCTGCGGACGTAGGGGAGACTTCGCGGGCGGGGCCATGTCGGGGAAGGGATTGAAGGGGGTGTGGATGCTCTCGCTCAGGGAGTCGGGCAGGAAGCTGAGTGGCCGCGAGCTGCGCTTGGGCGATTCGGTGTCGCTGTCGTTCCCGTACAGGTCGCCTATGGCCTCGGTAACGTGGTGGTTGTCATCGCTGATGGAGATGTGCGGGACATGGCCGCGGCGCATCTGGTACTTTCGCTCGAGCTCTCGTGCTCGGTCGGCTGCCTGCGAGGAGGGCGGAGGGAAGGTCAGCTAGTTGCTCCAAGACAAGAGTACGACCGGGGGCCGGGGAGATGCAGCGGCAAGGGGGTGGTGAAGCCGCGACAGCAGCAGCGCCGACGTCTGTTTCACCGCCCGGCTGGCTGCACGCCCACTGGCTACGCGGTGCAGTGAGGGCGCTCTTTCGTGTACTCACCATTTTGGCTGCGAAGAATGCGGAGATGCGCTCCGACTGCCACGGGGGATGCCTGAGTGGAGCTGCGCGCGCACAGCGAGGGCATCAGCGAGAGAGCGACAGGGCGAGGGCCGTGGGAGTGCTAGACGGCGTGCAGGTGTGTAAGGAACAATCCAATAGGGGGCACCATTGCTGGCGGTGCAGAGGATGCGTGAGCGAGCGCAACAATGTAGTGGCCCTCTGCCAGCCCTCATGTTGAAAGGTCCCAGCGCCCTCCACCTAAGCCAAAATGGTGGCCGCCCCGGAAGCGCCTAACCTCTCTCACGCTTGACTACACAGCATCCACCGGTACCATCAACTTTCGCTGCACGCTGGTGTTTCGCTGCAGTAGACACTGCGCCGCGAGACGAAGTTCCACCTATGTATACCATGCAGGATGTCGCCGCATATCACAATTTCGAGTCTGTTTCTCGGCTATGTGCTGCCCCTTCACGTACTGCCTGCCAACTGATGGATGGTTTTAGCGCCTCCACCTATCCGCCTCCAATGTGAGTAGCCTTAGCGCTCGCGCACCCCTGCAGCTGGAGTACTCGCTCGTGCCCTTCAGGAGCACGTAGTACAAATGTTACATCATTGCCGTGTTTGTTTTCGTTGATGAGGAGTGCATTATTGATTATTTACTACCGGTTGAGTGGATGCTGAGAGTCTATACAACCAACGTGACCATATGCAGGGTCATCATCATGAGGACGCGCTGTTTCTCTTCCAGATGAATACGGCCGACGCAACAACGCACGTAGCAGCGCCCAGCGCTAGAAACAGGTTCATGTTATCGTAGCCACTCTCATCCTCGTTCTTCGGGAAAGCAGTCGATGGGTGTGTTGCACACTCAGCCAGCTGCTCGTGGTCAGCTCGTAAACAGCACGTGGGGTGCAGGCAGTGACTTACGTGAACGAAGAGCTCCGATATGCTGCTCCACGTCGCACTGACATGCAGGGGTGGGGGCATGCGCAACGCGCTCGCGTATTCATCAGGCTGCAGCTCACAGCGCTGCATCGTCTTGTCTTCGTCTGCCTTCAGGGCTGTGTATACTGCAGGCAGCGCATCCAGGTGAGGGTATCTCTTCCGTAGCTCGACGATATGCGCAAAGCTGTCTGGGTCAGAGGAGTCATATGTGTAGCACAGCAAGTCACAAGCATCGAGCTTGGCTTGATTCTCGAGGATCGCAGGCTCCAACTCGCCGAGCTCTTCGAGGATGAGGTAGCATTGTTTGCCACCTTTGAGCTCAACGCTATTGACTGCTGACCGAGGCTTGATGGTGGGATGATATGTTTGCGTGAACGGCCGCTGCAGGAATGAGGACAGCAATGCACTCTTGCCGCTGCCGCTGGATCCCAGCACGTAGCATAGGAAGACATTGCGCTCTACTCGTGCAGGCCTGTTCCTCCTCTTTCTTGCTTTTGTCTGCTTCAACGCACTTGTCGTGCCGCTGCGGTCGTTGCTCTCGAACCCAAGATATGCTAGATACTCGAGTGTCGTCTTCGGCTCCTCGAAAGTAGTCATGCTCCATTGCGCAAGCCATCCCTGTAACGTGATGTGGCCAGCCTCGTTGCGCACCGTACACGATGGAAACGCCGAGTCTATCCAGGAGGTGGGGATGCCAGGTGTGGTCGCAAATAGATTTGCGAGTTCGCGGTCGTTTAGGCCTCCATCATTGTCTTTGTCAAATTTAAGGAACAGATCGACAAAGAACCGATACCCAGCTGGACTGAGCTCTGCGGACGAGAACTGCGCCACCTCGAACTTCGGGCGTAAGTACGCATCCTGCAGACTGAGACTATCAGTGTAGTGGAACTTCCGCAAGATGATCCAGATGGTTTCGTGGCGGCCTTTCTCTGCAAAAATCTTGTTCAGCAACAAGAAGCCTCGCTCGTCCATGCCGTTCTCTCCAGTTGCGCCAGGCGCAAACCTTTCCATCGATTTCTTGATGTTCGCCAGGTCATCTTCGCCCAATGGCTTCTCGAAGCACTTGATTTGGAAGTCGTGTATCTCCTGGTCGTTCCAGTATCCATCTTTGTCCGTGTCGCAGAGATGGAACACTCTTTGTAGTGCAGAGACGGCTGCAGGCTTGAGCGCATTCTCTTTCGAATCGTACAGCGGCGCAATCGGGTGTGTTACAGCCTTCTGGCAGAGGAAGAAGACCTCGTTGATGTTTGCATGCTCTTTTGCGCTTGTCCGTATGCACGAGTCAATCTCCTTGAACTCGTTCATCACCGGCAGCATTTCCTCTGTCACCACTTGTGACGTTGTCCCGTTGGAAGCAAGGTCGGCCTTGTTCGCACATAGCACCACCGGTACATTCACGCCCAGCGAGCGGAAGTACGGCATCCAGAACAGCGCGACCCTCTCATAGCTGTAGTGGTCCGAGTACACCAGCAGTATGACGTTCGATTTGCGGAGCTCCTTTCGCAGAGCATGGCGTTCGTGGGGCAGGGCGGAGGTGTCGACGATGGTGGTGGTGACATTGTCCGGTGTCCCGAGCGTAGGCGGCAGCGTTACCTGGGGAAGCACAGGCTGGATTTTGGCGGTGACGAAGACATCCTTGACGAGCGAGGTGATGATGGAGCTCTTGCCAACTCCCTCGTCACCGCAGACACAGATTCGGACTGGGGTACCGCATTAGTCCAGGGTCGCAAGCAAGCAACCAGCATCAACAAACATCACCGTTCTGGTCGGGCAGGGAGCTCCACATACCGGTAGCCATATCTCAGCATGTTCACAGCTCACTGCATCTCCAATGGTGTTGGGCAAGGAGAGTGTAAGAGAAGCGAACAATGTTTCAAGCGAAGTTTGGCAGATGCAGGTACGCTGTGAAACTGCGCTCGGTGAAGCTTTGGGCAATGATTCGATCACCAGCTGAGCTCCGAGCGCTCGTCCACGTGTCTGGCCGATCACAACCTTAAGCTCCCCGCATTGCGCCAGGCGCCTGGAACGGTGAATTGGGATGACAAGCTTCGCCGTTGCTAAGACGCAGCCTTGCCGCAGCTTCGATCGACATGTTGACTGCCTCCACGCAGAGTGAGCAGAGCAGCGCAGAAGTCGCGCACGGTCGACGCTCCCAAGAATCCAACGCAAGCCACATCCAAATGCGATGCTAGGCCGTTCCTTCTCCGCATTCTCCACGCTTCGGTCGTCTGCGCCGCGACTCGATCGTCTGTCCGGTCCTGGCAGCGCACACGGGGCCTCATATCCCGACGTATACATAATCGCCCCACCCGCCCGGTCATGCCTGAGTCTGCGCGCGCTGTACAGTGATTAACTAATAGTACCTTGCACCGCAGCAGCCATGTTGTAAGTAGGCCCAGACCGCCCACCAATCGCGGCACCCTCGCTATCATGCCACCACCTGCACGCTCGAAGCTTGACTGACCGCCTTCGCAGCGTGCTCCCTCCACCACCGAGATACCCTGTTGGCGGATATCCCGGCGCGCCGCCAGGCCAGCTTATCGAGACCAACAACAGCATCGCCCACCCGACAGGGCCCGAGTATCAATTGGTTGTGGGAGAGGGTATGTGAAGCCGGCAAATGCGCGCAGTACACGTCGGGTCCTATGCTGACAGTCGTCATGACAGGCACCTACGTACTCCGCGACGACCTCCATCTAGCCACCCCGCCGCCGCACCCATCGGAAGCGCCCGTCCACAATCCCAATCCGCTTGCGACGAATGTAACTCCGCCCACCCAAGGCACCAAGCTGTCTCTCGTTGCCCTTGCGCCGCGCCAGCCGTCGTCGACACTGCTCCAGAGACTCGACACGAAGAATAGCACACGGTCGCAGGTCCCGCCGATCGCCGAACACGAAGGAAGCCACACGAGTGAAACCGACTCGCAGGGTGTCAACGGCTTCACTTCAGCGCCACTGGACGGTCTGCGGACACCGGTGTTCGGCGCCGACAATGCCGCCCTGACGGTGGTGAACGGAAAGGTCTCGAAGGATCCCAGCAAGAGGAATAAGCCGAAGAACAACATCGTTAAGAGCAACTCGTCGTTCGTGTCTCGAGTCATCCCTCACGAAGCTCTGACAAAGCGCCTTCAAGAACACAACGTTAATGGTCTCTATGCTTTCGCCAACATCAACCGCGCACTGCAATGGCTGGACCTAACATCGCCGACCAAGGAGGAGCACTTGACCAAGATCCTGTTCACAAAGGCACATGCGCTATGTCACGACATCAACCAGGTCACCAAGGGGCCGAACCACCTCGACATTGTTATGGGCTTTTCGACGGGTGACATCATCTGGTACGAGCCCATGTCGCAGAAGTACTCTCGTCTGAACAAGAACGGCATTATCAACCCTACAGCAGTGTCCGACATTCGGTGGATACCAAACAGTGAAACATTGTTCATGGCGGCGCACATGGATGGCAGTCTCATTGTATACGATAAGGAGAAAGAAGATGTGGCTTTTGTCCCTGAAGACCAGACACCTGACGAGGGCATGTCCGACATGGAGAGGAAGACCAAATTGACAGTCAAGAAGTCTGTTCAGTCGAAGAATCAGAAGGCGAATCCGGTCTCCTACTGGCAGGTGTCCAGCTCGAAGATCAATGCGTTCGAGTTCTCGCCAGACCGACGTCATTTTGCGGTCGTTTCGGAAGACGGCTCGTTCCGGATCATCGATTTCCTACGAGAGAAGCTACTGCACCACTACATGAGCTACTATGGCGGCATGATGTGCGTGTGCTGGTCTCCTGACGGTAGATACATCGTTACCGGAGGGCAAGACGACCTTGTTTCGATTTGGTCCCTCGAGGACCGCATGCTGGTAGCGCGCTGCCAAGGACACAACTCCTGGGTCACAGGCGTACAATTCGACCCGTGGAGATGTGACGAGCGCAGTTACCGGATAGGGAGTGTTGGAGAGGACACCCGGTTGTTGTTGTGGGACTTTAGTGTAGGAATGCTGCATCGACCACGGGCTGCTTCGTTACGGCCACGGAACAGCATGGCGTCGGCGAGCATTCAACGCACAAGGACGGAGAGCTCAGCCGGTCGTATGCGATCGAACTCTAATTTGACATCAGGAAGCGCACTCGATGACGAAGAGGTGTTGCATCCAGTTGAACCCCGCGCACGCACCGCGATGCTGCCTCCGGTATTGGTGAGTCGATGAATTGGGACGACGTCACGAAGGACTAGTGCTAACAGCCTGCGCAGACCAAGTCAGTAGACGAACACCCTCTCACATGGTTGGCATTTGAGGAAGATTGCATAATAACATCGTGCAAAAACGGTACGTCTTCTTTTCGTCAACCGCCGCTCATCATCTTGACGTCTTGAAATTTTCTCTCCCAACCTCTTGAGCACGTTGCTGGCCTATAATTACGCGATAAGCTTGTTCGCCGCAGCCATCGCGCTAGGGCAGGAACACCCGCCGCCGTGCAGGACCCGCTCGCCGAAGGGCGCTGTGTTTCTGTTGGGAGCTGCAAAACTTCATACGAACTGATAAGGATCCTCGATGTGGATCAGAGACAGGACTGTGCTGACGAGAATGTTTCGTAGGACACATCAGGACTTGGGACCGACCAAAGGAGGGCTCGTCAACGGACGACAGCTTGAGAGCGCGCTCGCAGACAGCTTCAAGCGGTGGCATTTCATAGACATCCAACACGTGTAGGGAGCTGTTCCTTATTGGCGGACCTTTGGCGACGTTGGAGCGCTACGATGAGGCTCTGCGAGCACCTGCATGCGTTTTCGCAGGGGTGGCCGTTTAGAGTTCTCTCCGGGAAGGCCCGAGTTTCACGTTCTGGAACCGCACGTCACCCACGACCATGATTCACCGCGCCACACGCGTCGCGCATGCGCGTGGCATCCTCTCAGGCGTTTGGCTGTACAAAAGTCCAGCATATGCAGGGGCAATGGCGCATGCAGCATGCGCATGCTGTACATCACTCTTATCTCTATCTCTCACAATCACATGGCGTCACACATCGTCAAAACCTGATGCTCGACTGATCTCTCGGTGACTGTATTACGCGCATCGCCGCGATGGTGCTCCTCGGCGAGAAGCCCGATTGCTGTGATATCTGATTGCGCCATCCTTTTGGGCACCGCAGTGGAAAAGGTATCCACCGCAGCTTTCCGCTGCCGTGCGTGATGTGAGGCTGGACTGATACCAGCGTGTCGCACGTCGATCAGTGCGGCTCCTTGCCCGAACAAGCGAGAGATTTTCCGTACCGCGGCCGTAGAGACGTTAAGCGTGGGTATCGTGAATGTACAAAGGCGGAAACAGGTGCAGATTGCGAAAGCGCATGTTTCACTACATTTAACAAAGGACTGCCATCACGAGGGATGCTCACCGTATCTTGAATAGCATGTGAATTAGACTCGGATCTTGTGATCTGGAACACTTCTTGACGTCTTGCTCTGCTGATACATGATAACGATACGGACATCACTGCGTGTGTGGCTGATGAACATGCACAACGGAAGGCTGAGGTCAATTTCCCTGATTCGTGAGCTTGCCTTCCAGAAGATTGTCGGGTAGATCCACCATTACCGGAGCATCATGAAACTGCCTCAGGTGTTGAATGGTCTAGCAGAGTGCTGTCTGCACAGGCGATGTTGAATGTTATGTACTGACTCCTGAGTACTTCGATGCCCAGCACAACTCAGCTGTCATGAGCGTCAAACAGCCTCCAAGCCCAAACGACAGCTCGGCGAACCGCAGCAAGGCGCGACGTCTCAAGACTCATGCTCAGTGGCCGCGTTGGCTTCCCTGTCTCACTCAGCAGCACTGCAGCAGGCATGTGTCAGGTATCACGCCGTTCGCGGGAGGCTATCGGCCCACCTTCTTTTCGGTGGATCCGGCGCGCCAGAAAAATTCAAGATCCTAAGACAAGCAAGACGCGCAGAGCGCAGATTGCAGACGGCGCTAGCGAAGACAATGATGCGAGCAACGGTACCCACTCTGGTAGTCTACCCTGCGCAGTGGATCGCAGCGCGCTGAGAGAGGTCGTGCAGGGGTGGTGGTGAGGCCCATGCAGGCCGCCCTTGCCCGCAGCGGCAGCGAGCATCCCACGCTGATTGCTGTATATGTAGAAGAAGGCAGCTTACACGCGGCTGGCGTTCAAAGTCGGATCGATCGTCATCACGAGGCGTTGTTGCTTGGTTGTTTAGAAACCCACCCGAATCGCACGCAAGACGCAAACGCTCAGCCACCACTCACTACTACTACTACTACCACCGATCGTGGACCACCATACCAGTCATTCATACGCCAGCTCGCTCGTCGCGTCAAAACATTTTTGCCTGCAGAAGTTGAAATAATTTTCTGCGCATAGTCATAGCACTCAGACCTGAGAAGGCGAGTGTTATGAGATTGGACTCCTGGTGATTTTCCGGATCTTGTCCCTCGTTACATCATGCCTCGTCCCGGCGCCGGACTCTTTGGTGGGCGGGATCACACACCTGCGCTGGAGATCAAGTACGTGCAATTGCGGTCGCCCCGCGCAGACAAGCAAGGGAGGAACATCTGCTAACGTTCTACAGGCCTGAGTCGCCGTTCGTGGTGTTCTATGGCGAACCCTCAGAATCGCACGATGCAGAGCTCAAGGGCAAGCTGATCCTGAACAACCCCGAGTCAATCTCGGTGCGCAGCGTTCGCATTACGCTGACGGCGACGCGCAAAGTCTCGTATGGCAGCCCTCGTTCCTTGAAGTGACTGCAGAGCGTAGACTGATCCCCCGCGACAGATGGCACTTGACCAACACCGTGAGCCCGCAGCCGATCACGCAAAAGACCAACTTCCTCGTCGACACCCTCACACTCTTCCCCGTTTCCTGCTCAGACAAGACGAGCTCAAAAGCGCACAAGATCAATGCCGGCTACCATGAGTGGGACTTCAAGTTCAAGATGCCCAGCAACCTCGACCAGAGCGTGGAGGGGCTGCCGACAAACTGGGTTGTCTACAACCTCAAGGCGACTGTGGATCGCGGGTACATGAGCAAGCAGCTCTCTGCCTCGTCGCATATCCGCGTCATTCGCACTCTGGGTCGCGACATGCTCGAGTCTATGCCTATGGAGCAGGTGAGTTTTGCTGCAGACTTGTACCGCAGAGCTGGGCTGACTAGCTATACAGATCAACGAGGACATCTGGGCGAACAAGGTCGCCTACAAGATTACCGTTCCCCAGAAGAACTACATCATCGGCACACAAATTACCGCTGACTTCGTATTAATACCCTTGAGAAAGGGTGTCGAGATCACAACCATCAAGATGGAGTTGATCGAGTCTAGGCAACTTTTCGCAGACTACGCTGGCAGGAGGATAAGTCACCAGACAGACATACAGGTCGCCGTCAAGGAGGCAGACATGCCCGCCAACTCGGCACATGTTGTACCCGACGGGGTCGACGACGCAGACTCGCTTTTCGACGAATCCCACCGTTTTTCGATGTCGCTGGATCTCCCGAAGTCCTTGAAGCACTGCAGGCAGTCTGTGGACACTGAGAACATTCGCTTGTCGCACAAGCTGAGGCTCTACGTGAACCTCAAGAACCCTGAGGGCCATACGAGTCAGCTGCTGGTCAAGAATCACGTTCACCTGTTCATTTCGCCCAACCTCCCGCCGAACGAGGACCAGAGCGTGGTGGTCGACAACAGTATTTTGGCACAGCAGGCGATCGCAGACGAGGTCAACCAAAACGCCCCGCCAACATATGGCCTGCATCAGCTCGATGAGCTATATAACGACATCGATCCTTCGGGGTTCATGACCCCTGGCGGCTGGCGCAGCACGATGAACAGCGGCGCGAACACACCATTCTTTGCGCAGAGTCGACGTGGTTCGGCAGAGGACTTGTCATTGGACGCAGTCGCACACCAGCAAGATGGGCCAGGTGTTTCCACAATCGCCCTGCAGCACCGTTTGGCGAATCTCAACATGTCCGACAACCACCGCCACTCACGCTTCCACCCCTCGCGTCAGGAATCGAACGGTGGCGATCACTCGGGCCAGCAGTCCTCGAACCACTCCTCCGGCCAGAGCACACCGCACCACCGAACACCGCAGAACGGCGTCGAGCCATCATACTTCGACATCCCCACAAATGATTACGATTACGACATGTCTGCGCTTGCGCGTACACCGAGTTACAACACTGCCGTTCGCACGCCCGCGGCATACACACCGATGGAAGTCTCGCTTCCCAGCTACGACGTCGCGACATCACGACCTGGTAGCCCCGTTCGGAGTCGCAGCAGCCGAGGCACAACACCGAGCCCCGCGCGCAGTCTGGACACACTAAGCGAAGAGACATTCAGGAATACACAGATGAACAGCCAACGAGAATCTCCTAGGCGCAGCGACGAAGTCGCCCAGCACTAGTGGACTTCAGAAGCTGTTAAGAATTTTTGCATGAGAAAGGCGTTCAGGAAGTTGGGTTAAGGGCATCGTAGATGATTTAGAGCGCGTCCTATGCGGCATGATAGATAATGATGGTTGGCTTGGAAGTGATATCCTTAGATTTCGGCGTTGAATTGGTTGGTGGCATGGGAATGGCATACTCTGCTCTTTGCAACCCGCAACACGTATGCCTTAGCACCTTGTTGTACTGTGATTTCGAACGTGAGTTCAGCACTCGTCTTGTGTCTTTTTGGACGTTGTAGGATAATTTCGTGGATGCTAGGATTTTTCTCGTGCTTTCATCTCAATGGACAAACACTGAACTTCACGCTGCGCTATGTCAATGATCCGAGATCGACTTCCGTTCTAAGCACACGAGATGAATACCTTGGAAACGACCGCTATCCACGTTTGCAAGCTCACCGGCTTGACGGCTACGACGGTTCGTACATCTTACTCGAGTTCTTGCACTGCTCCAGAGGATGGTTGCTGCCTCATGGAGAAGCGGCCTGTGCACTGGACCCTGAGATCGCGTGGGCGCCGCGACGCGCTTACGCTAGTGAAGACCATGACGTTGTTAAACATTGACATTCTGTGTTCAACCAGAGCACGTGTCGAGAGAGCCTTCCCTCACGATGTCATTTACCATCTCACTTTCCTCCATGCCATGGTTGAGAGACTCGACGTCAGCCCTACTTCGCCCATTGGTCTGCGCTGCTGCGGTAAGGCGCCCTGCACGCAGGGCGGCTGACACGCCTACTGCAAGCTTATTCAATCTACGCGAATGAGTGAAAGCCGCACTGCCTCCCAGACAGGGGCACCCATCCATTCAGCGTCTTACAGCCCAGCCTCATAGCGCTGACTTGAGATGTCTTCAACATCACATCGACCATGGGGCTGACGTCCTCTTCCATCTGACATTCGTCTTGCAAGAAAATCCACGCCACTTCTCTTCAGGATATGATCTGTACGACACTGCTATCGCGACAACGTTACCCAAACCGACAGTATGTCGCACTCGAATACTGATCAGTCACAACGTGTGGACACTCAGACTTCATGGATGCCAGTACCTGAGGACGACTCCTCCGAATTTCGCGAACAAGCCACAACGACCGCACACAGCACCCGCCACAGAGCATCATCTCGAAATGCAGAAGAACGAGAAGGCTTGCTGAAGACCGAAAACGTCCGAATGCAGCGCAACTCACTCTCATTTACTTCGAGCCGGGTCTCTGCGGTCAAAGCGGCAGGCCCAACAAAGGCCAGCGAATGTGAGCCCAACTATAAGCAGGCAAACGTGAGCTCCTACGATGAAGCTGACCTGGGCAAAGTCAAAATCGAAGAGAGTGGGAGCTATGGGCCATTCAACTGGCTCCCGTATACACTGAGACGCCCTTATCTCGTAATCCTAGCCTTCTGTGCGCTTGCGCTTGCTGTCGTCTTGATGGTGCTCTGTTACTACTCCACACACCATTATGGCTTAACAACAGACAACGGCTCCGTTGGTCAACAGGTTGCAAAACGTTATGTGCCAACCGTCCTGGCTGTCTTGTTTACACTGTCCGTCACCATGATAGCCGAAGACGTGAAAAGGACAGAAGCTTTTGCGCGTATGGCCAGGCCTGAACCGATAGCTGCAAACCACACTTTGTTCTATATCCCTAAGGTATGGTGGAAGAGTGCCTTCACTGCGCTGTCTCCGAAACGAGGTGGCGGTCACCGACGCTGGATCCTAAGTCTTTCATCTCTGGCTGCAGGCATCAGCGTCCTCGTCATCTCTACTTTCTCATCTTCAGTGTTCGTCACTCGCGACGTAGTCATCCAGTCGGGCTTACAGCTCCAGCGGTACACGCCTCAGCAAAATGGATCGATCATTCTCCTTCCAAAGCGCGACACATACACTCGCGCCATAAGTGGTTTCCTCTACAACGCTACCACGTCTCTATGGGTTTCGGACTCGCACGTCGTGCTACCGTTCACTACACCTGGTACCAATCCTCCTATCCTTCAGGATGGAACTTGGGCGGCCAAGACGAAGGTGTTGAAGATGGAGTCGACGTGTGCTCCATTGAAACTTATAGAGAAGACTGACATCAACGTTACATTCACGTCGGCTGGTGATTCTGATTGCAATGGCACCTGTTACAAATCGTCAAAAGGACTCAAGCTCCAATCTGAGGACGGTTGTGTGGTTCAATTGCAGACGCCAATTGCAGTAACAATCGAAGAAGGAGGTGGCTCTGTCATATCGGATCCCATTGACGGTTATTTTACGGACATTCTGGCGCTACAAGGCGGCATGATGTGGACGAACCTATCCTCCGCCTACGTTTCGTGGCAAGATTTAATTGAGGAGTACGGACAAAATCCTCGCATCGACTCTGGCGGAAGCGCCGTCCTCGACCAATGGAGACGGACCTTTGTCTATGGGTTCTCGGATCAATGCAGGAGCAGAGATCTACTCTTCGTCTCCCCACCGTGGTTCGCTGAGCGGCTTATACCTTCGCCACCATCCTGGCAGAAAGATTACTGGGCAAATTTCACTGCAAGAGCCGAGATCTGCACCCCGAAATACACAGAAGCGGATATTGCAGTGACGGCAGTGATTGGAGGCGCAGCCCCGCGAGTCTACTTCGACGAGAGCGACTTCGAGCAACATGCCAAGCCCGCCTCCAACGAGCTAGTGAACGTGGATCGCCTCAATGAGATCGCATTCGGTGATGCATGGCTAAAATACTTTCCTGCTCCAGCCGGAAACTCCGATGTTGAAGGATTTGAGGGCGTGTCCATGCTCCTAGCGAAAGTTTTCTCTCTCAAGATCGCGAATCTGTTATCGAATGCCACGCTTGCCTCCGAGGCGAGCAAATTACGCACTCGGTTTTTCGGCGAGCTAATCTCGTCATCCGTATTGGAAGCGTTCCCGACGATAGTGGATGAAATTGATGGCAAATTTCTTGAGACGAAGAACCGCCTCATAGTCATACCAGGAGTAGCAGTCGCGCTTGCGGTACTACTTTCCCTTGCAGCATGCTACTCTTTAGCCATGCTCTGGCTCGCTTCGAACCACCGCAGACCATTAAACCTCAGATCAGATCCTTCTGCAATCACAGGAATTGTGCCGCTCATGGATATCACGTCCTCGGCTGCCGCTGATTTCAGAATGTGGACGGAGCATGAGCGAACGCAAATACAATCGAGGATAGGACATGTGCAGTACAGCTTGTACTCAGGGAGATTAAGCGAAGAGAACTCAGGACACGATAAGGAGACCAGCGAGGCTGCCAACCCCAAGACTAAAGGTCTAGCCTGGGCGCGCATTCCCAAATCGATGCGAAAGCAGTCTGCGAGGACAGACTGGAGACCGTCTTTGCTCCATAAGATCTGGCTCTCTTCCCTCTTGTTGGTGATTATCGCCGTGGCGATTGCAATGCTGGTCCTGCGCAAGTTTGCCGACGAGCAAGTCCTGTTCCAAAAGTCATTCGTCCAGCAAGTCAATTTGAGTCTGTTCCACGCTAGCTTCTCACCTCACTCGCTCATCGCCACCCTCATCGCTGTGTTGATCGGGCTCTGCTGGGACAGTGTTGATAAGGCGATGCGGACCCTGCAGCCTTACCTTGCTATGTCGAAAGAGCCATCTGAACCATCTCGTGGCATCTCGATAAGCTACGAGTCCTCCTACTGGATCTGGGCAACCATCAAGTCAGCCAGGCTTAGGCACTGGCTGCTATGTTTGGTCACAATTGGAACAACTTTGTCTCAGATTCGTAAGTCACCTCGATGTAACTATTTTGCTCTATTTGCTAACTGAGTAGTTGTCATCTCCATGGCAGCAGTGTTCGAACGTCATACGGTCATTCATACACAGACCACAAACGCCAAGAATATCGAGACGATTCGTTCGCTCACCATTAAGCAGGAGCCTTTCGACTTCAACATCGGTATAGGCCAGCGCCCATTCTATGTTACTGACGGCCTTCTTGAAACGTCCGAAACAGACTGGCTGTACAGGGCACTGGATGACATCACTTTACAGACACCCGCACTGCCCTGGACGAAAGACGAGTGGGTATTCACCCCTGTCAATCTGACCAATCTTGATGATCAGAGCGTGCTATACGTGGCAACTCAAGGCGAAAGTGAGGCTCAAAGTAACGCAGCTTCCTTCACTTCGTCCTTCAACGTCTCTCTGACCACGTCCGCATTGCGAAGTCGTCTGGAATGTCAGGCGGTCATAGTTGAAGACTGGATGGACGACATCGACGATGTCTACCCGAATCGATTCGATAAATCCGCTACAGGTCATGTCCTTCCCATAAAAATATCCACAAGCGGTAATTTCACTGCGCCTGTGCTCAGCGCGCCACGGAGGCTGGCTTGCTGTACCAGCGCCACGGATCAGAGCAACAAATCAGTTGTAGCCTACTGGTCCAGTGGCAATGCCGTATATGACCAGCGCCCAGCTGTCTCAGTGGATCTGAGCCAGCCAGAAGACACGAAGGTGCCGAGCGGATGGACAAAAGATTTTGCGGTCAAGTGGATCGTAGGCTCAGCAGCATCGGCTACAGTTCCCGGCAGCGAGTCAAAATTTATGAGCAACAGCATCGGCCTTGCTAATGAGTCGATCCTCTACTTTGACGAGGAACCGCAGATTTCAATCTTGAAGTGCAGCCCCGTCATTGAGCAGGTGAACGCCAGCATCACTTTTGCTCGTGACACGAGTCAGATCCTGGAGTACGAGCTTTTGGGGAATTCGCAACCAGCTATTGGGGCCTGGGACTATGCATACGATGTCGTGTACGAAAGCCAGGGAGGCAATATGTCACGAGGGAACGTCAGGTAAGTGCAACGCTTCCGCATTGCTGCAGCGAACTTGACCTGACGATCGAAAGCTATGGTGCCTTCTTTATGTCGCAGCTTTTGACCGCTCCACATATCGTGGAACCACAGATGCGTTCAAGCATGATGGTTGCCAACCACACGATTGAGAACCTCGCTGCTGAACGCTTCGCCTTGCGCGACACAGACAAGGGAACAAATATGGACTACATGTCCTATGCCAACTTCGTCTTGGCCAACAAGGATCCAACTGCACTTCTGAACACTACTTTGCTGCAAACACACTCTGAGAAGACCTTTCAGACATTCTTCAAGCATTTTGTCACCGGAGCCAACTGGACATATGGAGGGTCGGCGTCAAGGGCTGCATACGAATACCACGAAGCCTACTGGGCGCAGAACGAGAAGTTCGATGGTGTCATCACGGAGCGTATCGAGGTTCTCAGTATGAACAAAGTCGCGACGTGGCTATCGCTGGCGATCCTGTTTCTGCTCATGATTATCCTAGGTATTCTCATTATAGCTCTTCAGGTCGTTTATCCTCACACGTCTATACTGCGCCGTGTAGAGTGCCTGGCTGATGCCCTAGCTATGGTCGCAGGTAGTGATGAGCTGGCCAGATGGGTTAACGAAGTCGGGGTGGAAGGCATGGAGAGAGCAGGTATCAAGACGAGATTGGGCTGGTTCAGAGATAAGCGGGGCGTCGTGAGATGGGGTGTGGAAGTTGTTGATGGAAATGTGGAGTGGGTCGATGGACCCGAACAGCAAGTGGGGGAGAGGAGCTCGTAAGATCTTGAGGATTGAAGGGGGTTACGCCCCATGCCTTAATCCTTGACAACTACAATCCGAAAGCCGTTTCCACGCCAATATCCTGCTGGTTCTAGACTCCCTCGGTAGGTACAAGTCGCCTTCAAGCCTCCACTTGAAAAGCAACCACCTCGTAACACTCTGCGTACAGCAGGCGGTGCTTCTGCAGCTTCACGTCCATCATCCTTGCAATACGGATACGAAAAGGAAGGTGTACCCATGTCCTCGCCCCATAGCGTGCTGCACCACTCCCACACCTGTCCTACCATATCCAGACATCCATACTGGGAGCTGTGGCCCGGGTACAGTCCGACCGCACACGGTGCATTGAGTCCTACTTCCTCACCATTCGCTGCACCGTATTGCCATGCACCACCCCAAGGGTACGTCGGTTCGCCAGTACCCTTCTCGACTAGGTCGCCACGTGCCGCTCTCTCCCACTCTGCTTCGGTTGGCAGGCGCACTCGCTCATTTTGGCTGATCCTGCCGATTTGGTGCCAGCGATCTGTGAGCCATGAGCAGTATGTGTTTGCGTCGTGCCATGTCAGATCTGTGGCTGGGTGATTAAGCTTCTCGGGCACGTCTGCAGCTGGACTATGCCAGTGTCGGTCTGTGGCCTGGGTGAATTCGAGGTAGTGTTTATTCACCACGGGAAAGACGCCGATGCGAAAAGCTTCTAGGGTGACTGCGTGGATGGGCTCACTGTTCGGGTGGGTATCGGAGCCCATTGAGATTGTGCCAGCTGGAACGTTTGACATAGCTTGTAGGTCTCGAGGGTCGCCTAAACAAGACAGCACATTTCCAGCTTTGACGCGGGAGTGGAGAGGGAGTGTGGCTTTTTTGACGATGTCAAGCATCAGCTTTCGTATACGGTCTCTGAAGAGGGTCGAGTTGGCGATCGACAGCTCTGAGACAAGCAGAGCTCCTCGTTGAGCATCGAGACCAGTGCCTGTGATGAGACCATCGATGAGTAGATGGCCTTCCGGAGTGTCGCCGAGACGATGCAGAAGGCTCTGCACGACAGAATGCCAGGTTGTGGGTGCTTTACCATATAGATCGACTGTAATATTTGCCGGACAACGAGAGAGGTACCGGGCAGCCAGCAGTTGCCGTACTTTGCTCGAACGTGCCAAAGGTGGGTAGTGTGCTACATTGAAACTATTCAGTGTCATGGTATCTCTTCTTTGGCAGTTGACAGTGGCATCAATGGTCTCGAAGGCATGCTTTTCGAGCCTCACAGCATCGGCGGATACTGTCGTGACAATTGATAACCACTGGTCTACAACCTCTTCCGCAATGTCTCCCTCTGCCCCAGCTTGAAGCGCTATGGAGAAGACCGCCGCGTTCGCTGCAGCTTCTCCGATTCCAGGCTTGACTTTTGCCGACTCAAGGTCAAGCAACTGGCCGACTGCCAAGCGTCTCTGTGTCTGCAGCAAGGGAAGGAGCGTGTGCCGTGCAAAATAAGGAGGGAGCTGCCATGTTGACGGGACGTCTGAGTCGCATAGAATGAGAAGTCTCGTATGTGGACACTCGCCGACAAGTCTTGTCACTTCTGCCACACGACTTTGTGCTGCCGGACCGGCTTGCTCAACTGTGTCGAGGATAATTAGTGGCACTGTCCTCTCCTCATAATTGTCAGAAGATGGGCTTGCTACAATTTCAGCTATACCGATGTTGAAGAAATCATCAATACTCTCTGGCGACTCCGTGGTAAAAATGTATGGCCGGATACCCTTAGTGTCCCATCGCTCCTCCCGCACATCTCCGAGCTCGTTGCGGACCACATCTGCCACATAATTTTTTTGGTCCACTAGCCTCTGGCATAGCCACATGGCAAATGTCGTCTTCCCGCTGCCCGTAGGTCCACTGAGCAGGAGAAACCGATTGTCTCTCACTAGCTCTAAAGCGGTGAAGTGAATGGGTGATTCGGGGACTGCATCCGGTCCACGCTTTCTGAGACCTTTAGCAGCTTTGTCTTCGTGGGTGAAGTTGGTAAGAAGTGGGATGTATCCGGTAGCGAGGTCGATACTTTGGTTGTTCGGGAGTATGAGCAACGGTGGCGGATCCTCTGCTGTTTGTGCTGCAAGCTCTTCGTGTGCCATGGCTTCTACGATGTTCTATTCGAGGAGCAAAGAGTGAAAACAGATCAATCATGGACAGCAGCTAGTAGAGTCATTGGCATGCATGAGGTCCGAAAGAATTGTCCTGGCTAGGGGGCAGTAGCCTGCGTTAGGTGATAGCAATGTGAACACATATCGGAGCAGATCAAACACTCTAGTGAATGGCGTGATTGACCAGGGGTTGATATATAATGTGCAGAGAGTGGGGAAGTGGGACTTGGCTTATGAGGTAGCTACAAAGGAGCGCGGCCACGTGGTATTTGCAGGGTAGCTTACGACGCGCTGCAACACAGCCATTTTGCACGGTCACCGCGCCTGCAACCCAGTTTAGCCCAGAGTAAGGACGCCCGACTGACCGATGATGATCTCAACTCCGGGCTTCGAAGCCCAGACAACATCTGGATGAGCTATGTACAGCCAAGGTGGATTTTCTTGCAATCTTTTGAGGCATCTAGCATAGGCGAGCCTCCTCCTACCATCTTCCACCTCATTTCTTGCTTTGTGAATCAGAATTTGGACGTCTTCGTCATGGTAGCCTAGCCACCAGGTGTTGCGACTCTCACTTGAGATCTTATCGTCAAGAACGCGAAAGGTGCTGTTCGGCGTTGAGTCGAAGAGCGCTAGATCTCCGATTTGTTTCCGAAGGCCAATGGATCGTGCATACTCAGGGCGATTTTCCTCGACCTGAACTTCGACTGTGAGGCCGACCGCGCGTAATGAGGAAGCCACAAAGCGAGCAATCTTCTGCGCGTGCTCGGGCATATAGGTTGGCGTCCGCAGGACGATTGGAGTACTCGAGTCAAGAGGTTCTAGCAGTTTCCGTGCCCTATCTGGGTCGAATGGAATAGGGTCCAAATTTGCCTTAGCAGATCCAAGGTGGAAGGGGCTCACAATGGTGGTTGATGGTAACGCGAGACCCTTATAGACATTCTTGACCAGAGCCTTGCTGTCAATAGCAAGATTGGCAGCAAGACGAGCCTCCTCGAAGCGGAAGAGGCCTTGCGTACAGTTCAAGTAGAACATGGCCGAAAGTGTACTTGTCACTCTTCCCCACTGCAGCGCAGGACCGAAGTCAATCAGGCCAAGATCTTCTGCTCTCTCGAGATTCAGCGCAACATCAACCTTGCCATCCTTCAAGAGCTGGAGTCTCTTTGATCCATCTGGTTCATGCGTTGCAATGATAACGTGAGGCCCGTTGTGCCGCTTCAGATCAACGCCCTGCAGAATCGCTCTTCCAAAGCCATTCGTCCGCTCAAACTCCGTGACCTTGTAAGGCCCCGTTCCAAGCACTGGCTTGCCATCTTCCGCAAGTCGGACTGGCCAGAACTCGCAGAGTATATCGAGAACATCTGCGAAGGGTTCTGGATTCGCAATGCGCACGGTACGAACGTCTTCTGCCGTAATTTGAGATTGCTTGAAGTAGCGGCTGTAGCTCCAAGGCATGTCGAAGTAATCGCGGGAGGTGAGGAGGCCTTCAATGTACGTCACAATGTCTTGCGCCGTACAAAAAGAGCCATCGTGAAATACTGCATTCTCTCGAATGGAGAAGTTCCAGATCTTTCCGTCCTCGGAGTGAGTCCATGTGGCGAAAAGACCTGGCTTCACGCCGCCTCCGGGCTGCCATCGAAGGAGAGGTTCTAGCACCAAGCTCTTGAGTGCCGTTACGCTGTTGTCGTCTGTTACTTGTGTTGGCAGGCGAAAGTCGACATTTTCGAGCACTATGCGCAAAGCGGTAGGCGTCATGCTGCGCCTGAGCTCTTGCTGTCTTGATAAGGTGTGTAGTCCACGTAGATAAGACAAATGCACGGGACACTATGTGTGATAAACCTTGGGGAGCGTATGCATTAAGTCTTAAGCTTACTGGAGCAGCGTTTTGCCAACGTCCTGGGGTTTGGCTTTGGAGCTTCGCTGAGTGCCGGAGGTTCTGCAGCTGTTCAACTCCGCCCGCAAAACCCCGCATTACAGCGTGTGTCTCCGACATCGCTCCTTCAGGGGTATTGTTGTTGCAATGTGCGGTTGCAGTTTTGACTCGGTACTCCTGTTGAGGTGGTGGAAGGATTTGAGAAGCCGCGAGTCAGGATGCGCTCATAGCGGGCCCAAAGCACGACATCAAGAAACCGATAATCGAAGCTTGTACCCGTTCCAAAGTGCTTACCTTGTATCCTTGGAATGCAATGTTGAGTCCCTGAACTCAAGAGGTAGCCGTTTTGTATCGCAAGAATCCTTCCACTTGATAAGCAAAGTGGGGTTGTTGTCCGCAGCGGACAGATCCACAAGGTGTAGGCAGATAAGATGCTACATACCGCTTCCATGGTCCCGATATCCTGCACAGAGGCACATCTACCGGGTCGTCTTCGCTTCTGTCGACCATGTGCCGACGAGCCCCACAAGACTGAGCTGAACGGAGTGAAGCTACTGCATGCAATGTCAGGTCCTTGAGATACGCAACACAGCGGAGATATTGCGTGTCATTTTTACCACGAAGGGGTAGAGACCCTTCATAATTACTGCTCCTGTCAAGTGTCTGATCGAACAACCCGCACCCGCCATCATGGCTGACGCAAAGGACATCAGCAAAGTGGCCGTACACGATACCTCTTCAGACGTCGTCTCTGGCAAGGAAACGCCTGCGTCAAAACCTGGACAAGGCAATACTTCCCCTGCGGACCATACCACGAATTGGTGGCGCAAGGTCGTTGGCTTTGTCTGGGACACAGTCGAGGGAGATCCAGAGTATCGGCGCTACGTGACGAGGCTGGATCGGATTTTCTTTCCAACAGTATTGCTTGGGTACTTCATCAAGTACCTTGACCAGACGAACTACAGCAATGCCTTCGTCAGCGGTATGAAGGAGGACCTGCACCTCTATGGCAACGAGAGAAACTGGCTGAATACTTGGTTCAGTCTTGGTATTATGGTCGGAAGTGTGCCAGCTCAACTCTCGCAATTGAGTCTTGTGCGCTCGTCAATCCTGATTCCGATGTGCGAACTGGGCTGGTCAGCTTTGACCATCGGCATGGCATTCACAAGCAACATCAAGACCGTAAGTCCTGCACATCCGTGTCTCAAGTTGCTGTGCTGACAAGACCAGATGTATGCGCTGCGTTTCTTTATTGGGCTCCTTGAGGCTTGCTCTTTTCCTGGGTATATCGCAATGCTCGGTAGTTGGTACGGGCCCAAGGAGCTCACCAAGCGACTGGCAATCCTGCTGCAGGTCGAATCGATGGCCAGCATGTTCAGCGGGTACCTCCAAGGAGGTCTCCACTCGAGTATGAACGGTCGCCATGGCCTAGCAGGATGGCGCTGGCTCTTTGTGATGGACGCGGTCATTAGTCTTCCCATTGCAATCTGGGGATTCTTTGGCCTGCCAGATCGCCCGCATAACACCAAAGCGTTCTACTTCTCACCAGAACACGTCAAGTACGGCATTGAGAGGATTGAGAAGTTTGGCCATGAAGAGCAGACCAAGCTGACCTGGAAGGAGGCAAAGAGAGTCTTCTCGAATTGGAAGCTCTGGGTCTTCGTGGTGCCCTATACGTAAGTTGGCATTTTCAGATCTTTCAAAGCGCCACTGACGAGGTCGTAGCATGGTCGCAGCTTGCCACACCGCTACAAGCTACTTCAACTTGTGGCTGAAAGCTTCCGGCTACAGTGTCGAGAAGACCAATTACCTGCCGACAGGCGGTAATGCTCTGAACATCGTCTTCACCGTGACTTGTGGTATCATTGCCGACCACACTGGGGCGAATTACTCGATGATCGTTGCGATCCAGCTACTGATGATGTTTTCAAACATCCTTCTGACAGTGTGGCACATTCCCAAGAGCGCGCTCATGTTCGCGTACTACCTCTCCTACTGCGGCTCTGCAGCGACACCGATTCTCATCAGTTGGGCGACGCGTCTGAATGCTGCAGACGCGAGTGTGCGGCAGCTTCTGGTCGCTACCGCAAACGTTGTGTCCTACGCCTGGGTGCTTTGGGTGCCGTTGGTCCTGTTCCCAACTTACGATGCACCAAAGTACCAGTATGGGTACCAAATTTTGATTCTTTTCGGAGGGCTGGCGATCATCAGTGTGACTGTGATGTGGTACGCGTTCAGACGTCGAGACCAGAAGGAGAATCGACGCGCAGGAGGAGACAGTGAAGATGCGCGAGCCGAAGCGGAGTCGAGCAAGCTGTAGCGTAGCGTCAAATAGTCTGGTACAAGCAAGTAAAACCGCAATCGTTCACGCTCTGACTCAGACGCCGTTGTGCTCATGAGGAAGGTGTTATTTGCCACGTGCGCGTGCAAAGAAAAGTGGAAATCCAGCCCCACATTCGCTCTTGCGGAAGAACCTACAAAATGGCGCCTTCACATATACCACCCTGGCGTTTTAGACTCCGCAGCTGACATCTTGGTCCTCTCACAACATCCTCTGACAAGACTGTTCAATTAAACGACATTCAAAATGCCAATTCAAGATCATTTCCAGATCCCAGGCTCACCGCAAGATCTGCCTGTGGCTAAGGAGGCAAATGCTGAGCTCTTCGTTGCCTTCATCTCTGGGACGGATCCGGTGACTAAGCAGTCATGGTGTCCCGATGTCCGCGCTGCTTTACCACGTCTCGAGAAAGCCTTTGCAGGTGACGATGCACCACAACTTCTATACGTCCACGTTGGGCAGCGACCGGAGTGAGTCTCAATGCAGGACTTGCACGTTCCTTGCTGATAGTACGTACCAGGTGGAAGGATCTGGGCAATGTTTACAGGACGAAGTGGGGAGTCAAGGCTGTCCCGCAGTTGGTGCGGTATCAGCGTGTCGAGGGCGAGGTGCGGACGACTGGGCAATTGGTGGAAAACGAAGTCAATGATGACACCAGGTTACTCGACTTCGTGACAAGGTGAACCGGCAGGAGATGGTCTTTCCAGGCGGGTGGTGTGCTTGTGGAGATTGCGGAGGTGTATGTGGAGACGTTGTACTCAGAAGATAGCGCAACCTGTTAGTCAGCAGGGCAAGTCTAAGAGGATCGTCGTAGCGAGGATGTTTATGGGCAGAGGTGGCTCATCAGGAAAAAGTAAGGGACTGAATCAGAGCTCGATACTCATGATATTATTCACGCGACATGGTAGGCGGGTCGAAGCAGGCGAGAGAATTTGAAGACGCTCAAAGTACTCACAAAATCCCATAGCCCAACTATTGCGGGTAATGCTCAAACAGGAACCCAGCAGCCATTTCCACGTTGCCATCCGTTGCGTTCAGCGCTGCAAGCGCCTCTTGCCTTGCAAACCCCAGGACAACCAATTTCTGCACCTCGTCCTCCGGCCAGCTGGCCCGGGCTTCCGGTAGTCTTGTCACTATTTGCCTTATCTGCTCCGGCGTAATACCCAGCGGCGGCCTGCTCGTTTGCGGATGCTGTGGTTCCTCAGTCCTCAGTACCCTTCCCAACGCCGATACCCAACCAGCCTGCACCGTCTCGTTATCCAGTTCAAGCTCCGAGACATGCACCAGGTCATCCTCATGCTCGCCGCAGTTGAAGTACTCCCAGCCCATAACGCCGCCGAATCCAGTGCCGATGCTCTTGTACTTTTGTCTCAGCAGTGCACAAACATCGCGCAGCTTCCTGACTGGCACGTGGCCAGCTCCATTGCCAGGGTTCGTAACAACGCCCAGAACGACCTTCTCTGGCTTCCAGCCTGCGGCGATGATTGCGTCGTACCAAGCTGTTGTTCCCGCGTCACCCCACCCACAGTAAAATTGTGTATTGTACCATGCTATTTCCTTCCCGTACACGCTGCACTCGAGTTCCGGATACGAGAAGCCACTCAAGTGTGGCAGCGTAGGGTGAAGAGGATTGGGACTGGGCCCGCTAGCCAGCATCGGCCGCGGTGGGCGTAGATGCGGTGGGATATTTGGATCTGGTATGAGGGCCGTGGCAACGGGTGCCATAGTGATGAGAAAGTTGGGACCGAAGTCTGCGCGCAGACGGGCAATGAGGCGTGTTGCTGTCGCGAGCGGGATCTGTTCTTCGATGTCGAGGTCAAGGCCGTCGAACTTATAGATTGTGATTATGGCGTGTAGGGGAATGTAGTGTGATTCGAACTGGCTCGAGTCAGTTCTGAAGGTAAGACAGCATCAGGGTACGCACGCTCTCATCGTCCCCGCCCAGGCGCTCAAAGGTACCTTTCGCTGCGCCACCCAGCATACCCAGAACCTTCACGCCACTTCCTTGCAGCCAGCTGACTTCGCCCCATAGCTGATCGAATCGCTTGTCATCGGGGCGGTGGTCGTTGAGTGTTATGTTGCCAGGCCCGTTGTTGAGGTGTATCGCCGCAACGATCACATGCGTGACGCCGGTGTTGTTGGTCAGCAACGGCAGCAGCGAATTGCAGTTGCCCTGCGGGTCATGGATTGTCTGATGATAGACGATTAGGCGGGGACCTGTAGTTGGCGGAAGCAGCTTTGGAGAAGATGAAGTCATGGTTTGACCGCATCGGACAATGTGAGATGGAGCACTCCAACGACGGCGTTGTATCACTGGAGGCCCGTCCCGCAGCCCCTCAGCATGGGGCTGAAAGTGGAGACTTACGTCATGCCTACACAACAACACCAAGAAATCTCACGATACCTTTCTCTACACGCCGCAAGGTCCACAGATTCCGCTGTGCAATTGCACTTTGGTGTTGAAATATATCGTTGTAATTTGTTCGTTGACCCGCAGCTTTGCGATGCAGTCTAGAGAAATGCGACGACCCAAACGCCTACACTGTCCTCCGCAGCATTATCCTTCGTATTCAAAACACGTCGTATCTACACATTGGTGCGCAGAGCTCTCTGCCCTTAATCTACACCAAATATGCTTCCATCAAATCCATAACAGTCGTAACATCCTCCAGGGACGTCAGCCAGCTTAGTGGTAGCCGTTGCTGTAGCCGTTCGCCCCCGTGAAGTAGGGGTGAATAACACACTGCTTGGCTGAGATACGACCAGCAGGGTCGTAGACAAGGAGCGCGTCGAGGAGGTCAAGGCCAACGTCGTCGAGCGTGGTGACAATGCCTGCGATATCTGTGCGGTTCCACTTGGGGAAGGAGGGCTTGAAGTCGGGGAACGATGTGACGCCGGGCCAGTCCTGCTCGCTGGGTGTACCGAGAATGCTACAAGTTGTCAGAGTAGATTCGCAATGTAGAGAGCTGGGACGTACCGGAAGATCTTGAAGATCTCGTCGATCTCAGAATCACCAGGGAACAAAGGCTTGCGTGTACACATCTCCGCGAAGATGCAGCCAACAGACCACATGTCAACGCCAGTCGAGTACTGTCGCCCACCAAGCAGAATCTCCGGGGCGCGGTACCAGAGTGTCACAACCTGTCAATACGTCAGCCAGGGACCTACTCGACTTTCCTAACATGCTCACCTCGTGTGTATATGTCCTGAGCGGCACACCGAAAGCGCGAGCAAGACCGAAGTCAGCGAGCTTGAGGTTACAGTCCTTATCGATCAACAAGTTCTGGGGCTTCAAGTCACGGTGCAGAACGCGGTGAGAGTGACAGTAGCGCACACCCTGGCAGAGCTGCATCATGAACTTCTTGACCATGTTCGAGTCCATGCTCAGCTTCTGGCCCGCCAATCCAGAGCCCTCTGGCAGCGCCTTTCCACGTCCACCCTCGCTGACTGGCAGCGCCTCCATGTACTTCTTCAGATCCAGGTCCAGGAACTCGAAGACGAGGTAGAGCTTGTGGCCGTCGGCGTGTACGATGTTGAGCAGGCGGACGATATTGGGGTCGTTCATCTCCTTGAGCAGCGAAATCTCGCGGATGGCGGTCGAGGGGACGCCCTCATCTTCGGCTTCGAGACGAATCTTCTTGAGCGCGACGATGCGCTGGTCCTTTGTTGTGAGGTCGCGGGCCTTGTAGACGACTCCGTAGGTTCCTGGTCGCTGTTAGTCTCCAATCCGAAGCGCTCGCAAGCACCACTGCTGCTAGGGGGCGTGTCTTACCCTCTCCCACCTTCTCCAGCTTCTGGTAGTTCTCCATGGCAACGGTAACGCGCAGAGGCTTTCAGACGGTAGGCGGTCCTGTTTGTGTCGCGGTGTTCAGTCGAATGTCGATTTGCGTAGAGCCAAGGCAAGCGACCTAAAGAGTCCGCGTTGAGGCCGGGGTGAGAGCAGGCGTACCTGCAGGTTAGTGAGTCGTAGTCGTGTGTGGATGCCAACAAGGCGGGGAGTCCAGATGTTATGCATAGGAAAGAAAGGGTGTAAACAGACTAGACCTAGCGGGGGAAGGCGGCCCAAGCCACGAACGCGCCCACAATCAAGCCCTGACACTTTCGCGTCACATTTTACATCACGAAAGCGCGACGACCAGAACAATCGCACATAGCAATAGAACAAAGGCCACACGTGCGCGACGTCTTCAAGGAACGTGATCAGATTACCCGTAACAGATGGAGCACATGGACCCTCACCAACGGCCACCAGATAGCGTCAAAGATGTCTACAAGAAGTACCAGAAGATAAAGCCGAAGGACCTAGACCAAGCTCTGGACATTGTAGACCTTCCAGACAGCATTCATACGTCAGCCAAGGACAAAGTTCGCATAGTCGGAGAGTGGAGTGGCCATGACTTGACCGTTGCTTTTCGGGCATTTAGCGGTCAAGATGGGCAAACATACGCCGACTTACCCCTAAGGATACCGGTGTATGAACATGCAGACATGCCAGGTAGGATACTATTTCATTACTCTCAGCGTCTTTGTATACGGTACCGCCAATACAAGCAGACACTGCACTTGCCAAATCCGTCATCTTCGCAAGTCCTCTTAGTCATCCAATATGGTGCAGTGCATCTTATGCAGATGCTCTTCTCAGAGCTTCAAAATCCTTTGTTCAGCTTTCCGGCCCTGACGGTAAGCAGGCCTTCATATCGTTCCCAACCTCCTTCCTCCCGAGATCCAAACCCTCCTACTCTCCCGTCTTCTGCATCGCGACCTCTCCAATCCAGCGCATCTCACCAACATTCATACGCACTACAACCTGTCTTATCCTGATGCATCCGCGTCATTCTTCACACACGCACGCAACTCCACCACGCCAATCGCCACGCCCCTCGACCCCACGGTCCACAAGCCCCTCACAGTCCCGCAACTTCTGGACAAGAAGATGCGCTGGACTACCCTAGGCGGGCAGTACGACTGGACCGCAAAGCAATACCCGCCATCAACGCCTCCGCCTTTCCCATCAGACATCAAGAACCTTCTGGAGTCGATATGGACATCAACGAAAGCCGAAGCCGCCATCGTCAACCTGTACAGTCCGGGCGACACACTGTCTGTTCATCGAGACGTCGCAGAGACAAGTGGTACTGGACTGGTGAGCGTAAGTCTAGGGTGCGATGCTGTGTTCGTGATCGGCATGTCTTCTACCTCTACAGACGAAGGGAAAGGGCAGGAGAGCGAGGGACGGGAGAGCATTGTCACGCTGAGACTGCGCAGTGGGAGTGCGGTGTACATGTCTGGCGCGAGTCGATTTGCGTGGCATGGCGTACCGCAGATAGTTAAGGGCACGTGTCCGGAGTACCTGGTCGACTGGCCTGCTGGGAATAAGGATGAAGGAGAGATGTACGAGCAGTGGCGGGGATGGATGGCTGGGAAAAGGGTGAACCTGAATGTGCGGCAGATGTGGGATTGAATTGAGGTGTAGATGTTTGGGAGGTAGTCAGTGTAGTCAGTATTTTCAAGAACGAACTTTAGCCTGATAATCCTCTCATGGTCGGAATGATACTTCTGTACCCGCGATGTGGAAGACACTCTAACTTGTCTTCATTGTCGCTGGAGGGATTAGGCTGTTCCTGAGTGACGATGTGACGTCATCATAGTAGCTCAGAGCAGCAGAGCTCTACTACAGATGCGCATCACAAAGCAAGGTTGTATCCTCGCAAGCCTTTCGCCATGAAAGCTGCGATGAAGCACGTCGTGTTTCGCCCCTTTCCTACCTTCCTGAAACGGCAAGTTAAATAAGGTTGTCGTGAATTGCAGCACTAAAAGGCTTGTCTCGAATTCGTATTGCCGCGGGAATAGTGGTGTGCCTGAATGCTTAATCAACATCAGCCGGTGCCAACATCCCATGTATGTTGGAGGCAGGCAGCGCCCATTTGAGCATCGTTTGTAAGCGGATAGATCCTCTGTTGGGTACAATGAGATCCTACTAGGCATCTGGCTTGCTCTGCAAAGCGAGAGTGTTGTCAACATCAACCAGTATCCGATCACGAGTATTGAAGTGGAAGCATGGAGGTAACCAGCATATGCAATTTTACTTTTGATCTATGTTGCGATCCTACGCCAATGCATGCTTTCTCTACACAGGAACCTGACCGGTGCAGATGGCAATCGGTTTTGTTGCAACGACTTAAGCAGCGTTCTCTGCTGTAATGAGCTTGGTGATCTTTCCAATAGCGATAGTTTGACCTTGGTCTCTGTATTGAAATATTAGTAAGAATGCCTTCAGAGTATTGACGAGCGACAACATACCTCAGGGTGAAACGACCCAGCTGGGGGTAGTCTTCGAATCGCTCCACGCAAATCGATCCAGCTGTGCCTGTGACTTCCACGCGTGCGATGATGCTCATACCCTTAGTGGCGAAGCCAGGAGCCTTCTTCGATTTGCGGCCGGTGCCCTTCTCGAGCTTGTGCAACAGCGCCGAGATGGTGACCTCTTCCTGAGCGGCGTGGACGTGCAGCACGCAGTTGAAACCGGCTGTGAAGATGGACTTGATGTCCAGCAGAACAATCTGGGCCTCGAAAGTTGACACACAGTGGACAGGGCGCTTCGGCGAGCACAGAACGTATCCAGGAAGGATATCCTCCTCTTCGACACCACGAATACGGACACGGACCTGGTCTCCGCATGTAGCTCCGGGAATCTCGTCTTCCTGCTCCCCGTACAGCGCGGAGATGTGGATCATCTCTTTGTTGGGCATCATCAGGTACTTCTGCTCCTTCTTGATGATACCAGACTCGATCTTGCCTTCGATCATGGTACCCATGTCCTTGTACTTGGCAGCAATGGGCATCATGAAGGGAGCGTTAATCTTGCGCTCCAACGCCTGCATGTCATCGAGGTATTCAAGGAGTGATGGGCCATCGTACCAGGGTGCCTTCTCCTTGGGGACACGATCCTTGATACCAGTGAAAGTCTGCGCACTGACGGGCATCATGAAGATGTCGGTCTTGGGGTTGTAGCCGAGACCCTTCAGGAAGAGAACGACCTTACTTGTGCACTCCTTGAAGCGGTCCTCAGACCACTCGACTGTGGGGTCATCCATCTTGTTGACAACAATAATGAGCTTGTTAACACCCTGTGTCTTGGCCAACATAGCGTGCTCTCGTGTCTGACCGCCCTTCTCGAAACCTGTCTCATACTCGCCCTTACGGGCTGAGATGACGAGAAGACCAACATCTGCCTGCGAAGCTCCTCCGATCATGTTGGGTACGTATGTCTTGTGTCCAGGTGCGTCAAGAATGGAGTAGCGGCGCTTCTCGGTTTCGAAGAACCCACGACCAACTTCGATGGTCTTTCCCTGCTGACGTTCCTCCTTGTTCAAGTCGAGTGCCCACGAGATGTACCATGTCTCACGACCAGCGTCCTTGGCTTCACGCTTGTACTTGTCGAGTGTTCGCTCGTCGACCATGCCTGTAGAGATGAGAATACTGCCTCCGAGGGTGGACTTTCCAGCATCGACGTGGCCCAGGAAAATGATGTTGACGTGCTCCTTGCCGTAGATCTCAGCCAGTGTGGCTTCGTCGACGACCTCCTCCACCTCCTTCTCAACATCGGCGGCCTTCTGGATGGCCTTGTCCTTCGCTGTGGGTGTAGGGCTGCCGCGACCGGAGGCGGGTGTGGGGGATGTGCGGCCAGAGCTGGCAGGTGTAGCCTTGGTGGGCTCGCCAGTCTTCTCAATGGCCTGCTTAGCAGCAACCTTAGCGCCAGCCTCGGGGGCGTTCTTGTCCTGAGTCTCCTTGATCGACTTCTCGGCAGGCGCCGCGCCGCCGAGAGAGAGGACCTTTGTGCCGCCGACCTTTTCGGTCTTTGGTGCAACGGCATCTGCGCCAATGGTGAGGGTCTTGGGCTTGGGCGCATCGCCACCGATGGAGAGGACCTTAGCCTTGGGCGCTGCGTCCTTCTTGGACTCAGCAGCCGCCTCGGCCTCGCCACGCTTTGCGATCTTCACAGGCGCCTGCTGCTGGGGCTGTTGGTAGTTCTGCTGTTGGTGTCCACCGTACTGCTGCTGGTAACCACCCTGCTGGCCGTAGTTGGGGTAGCCGCCCTGTGCTTGCCCCTGGCCCTGACCATAGTTGGGGTATCCGCCCTGCTGCTGCTGGTAGCCTCCATACTGGCCGCCATACTGCTGGTTGTATCCACCGTACTGCTGGTATTGCCCGTAGCCCTGCTGGTACTGGCCGTATCCCTGTCCGGGGACGAAGGACGATGCGCCAGGTGTGAATGAGGTCGCGCCGGGAACGAAAGCCTGGGGCTGCTGTTGCTGCTGGTTGAGGTTAATGCCGCCGGTCTGCTGGGCGAGCCTCTCCTCCTCTTCCTCCCAGTTTTCGGCCATGGTGCGGGGTCGCTGTGCGGTCGTCTGGCGGGTTCGATGGATGTGAGGTAGTGAATGTACTGGATACCTCTTAGGTCACCAGAGGCGCAATGTGTAGGACTGTGTGACGTCGATGCGTGGAGGTATTCACGGAGGCGGCGTAGTCACGTAAAAGTAGAAAATGCGGGCCGCTGCTGCCCATTCGCAGCGTGGCGGGGCAGGCGCATTTCACCCACCAAACTTGCTGCCTGACGACGATTGGCCAGGGAAACCCCAGCAAACAAACAGTCAACGCGACTCACCGCGATGTCCCAACATTGCCTTCGTTCCTTCTCTGCTACCTGATTTGACGATCATCTGCCTTTCAACGATATTCCTTTTTGCATAATGACGTCGATCGGCCTTTCCACCTGAGCGTCGCCCAACTTTCAGCAAGAGCAGATCGAACTTGATACCCGAAATGGAGGTGCTACTAGCAAAGGTGAGTCCCTTTGACTCTGCTCACAGTCTGAAGCTGTCATGTTGCTTGCCTCGGTCAACCCAAGACCATGTCTAACATCCGAATAGGTCACCCAGCAGGCGATGAGCTATGCCATTCGCAGTGGCATTGCTATCACCAGTACATACGCAATCAAACAATGTGGGCGTTTGATGAAGACGGTCGAGGGCCAAGAGAAGCAGGAACTTGCAGCACTGCAACTGCGACTGGACTCCAAGATCAAGATCATTTCTCCTGCGATTGACATGATCGAGTTGATCTCGGCGCGCGGGAATACAACACTTGAATCTGCAGTCACATTAACAAAGTCTCTACGATGGGACATCCAGTCACTTGGCAGCCGGGTGGAGAAGGCTGTTGTCGAAGAGCAGCTTTCTAGGAGGGGCAGCTCGAGGGCGAAGTCTCGAGCGCAGAACGACATTGAGCTGAAAATGATTATCGCAGAGATGAGGCAGCTTCTGGCCCGTATTGAAGATGCGGTGCCTCTGATTAACCTTGCAATCACAACATCTGGCGTCAGCCTGTCTACCAATCTGCCTCCGACTGTATCTCCCTCTCGACTGCTGCAGGCTAGCACATTTCTCACCGCCGGCGATTCACACTACTGCATGTCGAAACCCAGAGCTCAGCAAATCGGACCAACATTTACGCTCTCGATGTACATGCTCTTCTCCGGTTATGCTGTTCCCACCCACGAAGAGCTGATGCGGCAGCGCGAGACCACATGGAAGGAGGTTATGCACAAAGCAAGAGTGACGCTGCTAAGAGTACCCCTGGAAAGTGTCTATGACTTCCCGGTGCCCTTCGATACCAAGTCCAACAAGGGCGACGAAGGCAACCATCGCCACATTCCATCGGAGAGTACGCTGCAAGAGTACGCATATCAGCTTCTGATTGTCGAAGACCTGGACGATGGACGTCTGCATACTTTCGAAGATGACGAGCCCCAGCCTGGGCCTTATGACGGCATTGAGCAGGCTGGTGTCCGGGAGATCGTTCCCATCCACGAGATGTCGAAGATCTTCTACGCCGACACAGGCAAGATTCTGAACATCGGCGGCGACGGCGAGTCCAACAACCCAATACTATTGCTCAAGAGAGACGTCAATGCGTCTCCACCGCGACGAATGATGGAGCACGGCCCAATAGATACAGGCTATGAATCTGACGGCTCGCACACAGTTGGTGAAGACGACAACGAACAATCGGAACTGGACGCTCAGTTCCGCCGCGAGTCGACTGCCGACCTTGCAGCAGAGGAAGCGGTACAAGATGGAGCTCCCACATACCCATGGCGACTCCCACCAACCCTCGACCTGGAATGGATGGCTTTTGAGGTTTACCAAGAGGAGTCAGACTCCGACTCCGAGTTCGACGACACTGATGACACTGCACTCAACGCTTCTTCGCCATCAGCCGCTGAAGTAGCCGCAAGCCGCTCCCGCGCAGAATCACCTGGTCTACTCTCATCCCTCTCAAGCCTCAGCATCGACCCCTCGACACCGCCTTTGCAATCCAGTCAACAACTCGTCCCGTCACCCGAGAAGTCCGCCATACCCACCCGCGAAACGTCAACACCACCGACCACCCTTCCTCCAATCAAAACCTCCCTCTCGATGCTCGAAATGCTCATCCGCCTAACCGCCCTCCAGCAATTCCAGCAATCATCGCATCTTTCGATCCCCGACGAATTTCTGACGTTCTTTCTCTCGGAATCGTCGACAGTTGGCAGTGGCGGTGACTCCGAAGTGCGACGACAGGTACGCCGTGAAGCGCGGCAGCGCGTGGGCTTCGATCCGTACGACGAATCGCCCATCAAGCGGCGCGGGGAAGAAGAGTTGGCTAGACGGGCGCATGAGGAGCGGGAGTACGGGCACCACTCCAGCAGCTCTGTGAGTGGGACGCAATACGACTACATTGGCTACCCAACGAACAGCAGGAGTGGAGCGAGCACACCATACTCAAGGTCTGGGACACCGAATCCGCCACCTTCGACAGGCGGCCGGTCGAGATCGACCGTCGATGTTTCGTCTTTGAGCCGCCCGGGCAATGAGGCGATGGGCATGAGTAGCCCCAGCCCGCTACTGAGGAGGGCGACGACGCAGACGTGCGAGAGGCAGAAGTTGAGACAGCCTAGGTTCCCTCCTCCTCAGCCGAGGACGCCGCCCGGTAGCTGAAGGACAAGTAACATTTGAAGGAGTGGCAACGTTGAAGGACCGACCCACGCAGGAGTGCAGGTCTGAGGAGGAAGGACTGAAGAATGACTACAATGACAAGCATTTCAAGCGAATGTCGGCAACCACTTCACACAGCATAGCAAGCGCGCGGGAACCTAGATTGATATCCATAGACCAACGATTCTTCAATTCTCGCTCTCATAACGCCATTGCGCCTTCCTATCATAGCCATTGCAGGTATCTACTCCCAGTCATCGTCATCACTCTCCTCCTCCGCCGTCTTCTTGGCCTCCACCTTCGCCTTCGGACTCCCCGGCGCCCTGCTCGGCGCCCGGCTTGTCGCTCCGCTGACGACGTCGTAGCTGGCGTCGCTGTCTGCTACGCTCTTTTCGTCGTTGGAGCGGCGGGGCTGTGCGGGCTTCAATGTGTCGGTCTCTATCTCTGGCTTGATTGTTGTTTGGCTCTTGGCAAGGTCGGGTGTGGAGGACTTGGAGATGGATGCAGCGGCGGGTTTGGGGGTGGGTCTCTCGTCGGCTTCGGACTCGGAGCCGGAGGACCAGTCTACTTCTTCTTCGTCGGCGGGCGTGGATGCTGTGTCATGTTAGTACTGTGTTCAAGACGAATCGGTTAGTGAAGTTGAGAACTCACCTTTCAGCATCTCTCTCCTGCGCTGCTCCTCGCTCTCAATAACATGACGCAGGAAGTAGTATCTGCACCAGAACGTTGCATAGTCGACCTTCTCGGGGACAACCTTCTCCATGGCATTCCTCAGCTCCTCGTGCTTCTCCAGGTCCTTCGCGATCGCATCCGTCTTCTTCTCAGCATCGAAGTCCTTCTTCCACGCCTCCCACTGCGGACTCGCTGGGTCCTTCAGAAACGAGTCGAGGGTCGAGTGGATGACGTGCAACTGTGCATCGAAGCGCGTCGCGTGCACGACCTTCTTGCCGCTGCTGTCCTTCGACTCGAAGAGCACTGCGCCGTCCTTCTCGGCCTGCGAGCCGGACGCAGGGGCCGCGATGGTGACGGCTTCGGCGAGGAAGTTGCGCACATTGGAGCCGAACTTCAGCAGGGCTTCGTCGGCGGCATCCTCGGCTTTCTGCAGCTCTTTGAGGCGCTTGGAGGCGTTGGACTGGAAGAGCGAGACGATGCCCTGGGCTTCTTTGAGGATGTCGGCGGTGAGCGACTCGGGGCGGTCGGGGTGCGGTGTCATGTCCTCCTTGTCTGTGTCCAGCTCGGATTTGAGATCTTTTGCGGTCGAGGCCGCGGCATCGTTGGCCTGGACGGAGAGATTGCGGGCATGGCTGATCAGGTTCGAGACGCCGGCGGTGGCTTCCTTGTACTGCTTGCTGGCTGCCGCGGTTTCGTAGTACTGCTCGCCCTGGGAGCGTGTCAGAAGATCAGGGTCGCTAGAGTTTGGTGCAGACTCGCCTGCTTCTTCGCCGTCTGCCAGAATCCGCCTAGTCTTGCGGCCCACGGGCTGCTCGAAATAGCCTTGTAGGCTTCTTGGACCTCGGTGTTGAAGTTGCTGGACTGCCCGCTCGCGCTGCTCTCGCCCGTCTGCTTCTTCTCGTCATCCTCGGGGTAGTTCTTCTCCTGTATGTGGTCGTACGCAGAGTCCATGCTGTGCGAAGCTCGTCAAGTCGTGTGAGCGGTGGTGCGAGGGCTAGCAACGCGCTGGTGTGAGTGCCCGCATTGTGGACCCTGCATCGAGCTCCTCCGCAACCAGCATGTTAGCGTCCGAGAGACGTCTCTCACATGTCACGCATCAGGACGAGAACGACATTTGCATTTCTTGGACATTGACGGTTTATTTTCCATGCGCGCCTCTGTTGGCCGCCCCGGACGAACGGTCGAGCTGCTCATGGGCTGTATTCCAGCCTGCGCATTGCTGAGCAGCTTCAACCTTGTTCTCGCCATGTCAACGGTCTTGCGCCTGACATTTCGGACTGACGAAGCCGCATGTTTGCCTGCTTCTGAGAATGATAACTGCTCTCGCTCCTGCCTCTTCACCTTTTCTTCTTGCTCACAACCTTCTCAAACCCATCTTCGTCAATCTCCGGCTCTGGCTTGGGCTCCTTCGGCTTCGCAGGCACCAGCGCCGGCGCATCGTCCATATCCACGTCCTCATCCTCGCCGCTCTCCTCATCCACACTGTCCCACTCAGCTTCCTGATTGCTCTCCCTAACCTGCACATTCCCCGTCGCAACCTCCTTTCCATTCCTCTCCTGCCACTTCTTATGCATCGCATCCACTGTCGCCGTACTCCCCTCGCCAATCTCCTTGCGCACCTTCATGATATCGCGGGCAACGCCGACTTCGGTCTCGTCCTCGACTCGGCATCCGTATTCGTCTTCGAGGACCTGGAGTAGCATGACTTCGACGTCTTCAGCATCCGTGGCGGGTTCGCGCTCGAATTGTTCGCTGATTTGGCCTGCGAGCCAGTCGCGCTTTTCTGAGGAGTCGGGGCCTCCCCATTGGTTTTGCACCGCGACGGTGAGTGTGGGCCAGTTGAAGAGGCAGTGCCAGATTCCGAGGTCGAATTTGTCCTGCAGCTCGGCTGGAGCCTTGTCAGCAGGGAGTATTGAGTGCGAAGTAATCGCGCAGACGCACCAGGTATTGTTGTTGTAGCTGTAGGCGCAGACATGTTGTGTAGTGTGGATTGTATGAATTCGTCAATTCAGAAATTATGAGCGCCTTGCGTCACAAATGTTCGTGGAGGGGCGGCGAGGTCTGGTATCGATAAGTGACGCGCTAATGATTCGACTGTTGACGCGACTTTCGAACCATCGATGTCCCAGGAACATGCCATCCATGAACAATGAAGGGGCGCATTGCTCGGCAGATTCCTGCAACCTCTCCTCCTTGTGAAAGTTCGTACACATCCCAAGGAATGGCTCCTGCGACCTTCAGTGCTCTTCGTGAGGCTCGACGCCACCTGTGCATCTGATGGAAGCCACCAACCTGACGCGCCAGCCTGGGTGGTACAGATGCGCAAGCAGATTGGAGGCTGAGCATGCCAACGTGTCTGATCATGTGCCAGGCTGAATCTCTCTTGTAGTCCAGGCGCCCTCAGCTGTGTCTACAATGTTCTCAAAGGGCATACACTCGAGGCCTCATACACACTCCCGCTGTTCTACGTCTTCAAGATAGGTCTCCGTTGATATGGACGACTTCGCATTTGAAGCTGTGAGCTTACCAGTTCCCGGACCGTACGGGGAGAAAGTAAGCCACAGCGATTGGCAGTACCACCTGGAAAGTGTACTTGCTGGTGATCGAGCGGCTGGCGAGTCAATCGCTACGATTGCGGACTGTTTGAGTAAGCTGGAGTTTTCCTCAGCCTGGTGTGCGAACCCAAAGCTGTACTTCCTATTGCATAAACTCGGCCATCTCGATATCTTCGACGAGATCCTTGGTTCTGGCATCACAGACCTGTGGCTTCCGCTTCCCCACCGGACACTGATTAGATGGATGTCTGACGAAGCGGTCCGAGATTTTCTACTTCGTCAAGAGTCGACTTTGGATACACACGTCGCCTTAGACGTGCGTGGTCGCCACTTCTCACTGCGCGGGTTCGATCGTTCGAAATTCGACAGGCTGGAACTACTTGGTGCAGGAGGTTTTGGAGAGGTGTATCGTGTCAAGCATCGACGGACTGGACACTTTTACGCTTGCAAGAGCATGTCACGGCCGGTGGCGCATAAGAGACACCAGGATCTCATGCAAAACTTCGAAAGAGAGCTGTCGGGCATGCGCAGAGTTCGCCATTTACATTGCGTTGACCTGATCGCCTCGTACACAGATATGGACTGTGTAACACTGCTCTCTTCCCCGGTAGCTGATATGGATTTGTCCGCGTTCATGAGTCTCGATCTCGACATCTTCCGCATGACCATTTTAAGCCGTGCGATTGGTTGCATCTCGGCAGCGCTCTCATACCTGCATTACCTAGGTATACGGTATGTCATCCTTTTTACGATCAGAGGAGGGTTTCTGATGCCATGCAGCCATGATGATCTCAAATCCAACAATGTCTTGGTCCACGGATCGAATGTCTTGTTGACGGATTTTGGATTCTGGTTTGTCACTCGATCCACATGCACAAATCCTCGCGATGCTGACTCCGTTGGTCGCACAGTCTAGACACCTCCGACAGCGGTGTCTCTACGACGGAGGGTCGTCCAACGCACTTCACCCGCCGTTACTCCCCACCTGAGGTCTTTGACCATAATCCAAGAAGTCGTTCGACAGACATATGGAGCTTAGGCTGCGTCTTAGCTGATATCGTCTCGTGCCTTTACGGTTACAAATCCGAAGCCATGCAGAAGTTCTGGCTCCAAAGCGGCACAGGCTCTGACAGTTACGCTGACAATGAAGCTGCCACGGCCGCATGGCTGGATCAATTGTCTGATGTCTCATCATGGTCCAGTCAGGAGCTGTCTGAAGATTACAGATGGCTCGTGTCTTTCATCAAGAACGTACTTCTCGAGCCTGATAGGCTGCTCAGACCGACGGCAGCGCAAATCTTTAATCGACTTCATGACATGTGTCAGATCCGTGCGCCCTTGGAGGCACAACTTCTGGTTGGCAACTGCTGCACGCAGACAATTAGATCATTCGAACCAGAGACACTCATGGAGAAGCCTCATTGGCAACTCCTGGACCTTTACGGAGTACACAGCGACCTAGCGCTAATTGTGCTGGACACAAACCTCAATCTGCTGGCTTCAAGCGTGCGGCAAGATTCACGGGCCGACTTCAAAGCCTTCCTTTCCGACCAGAATAGCTTCGCCGTATTAGAGAACGTCGTAAAACATCTCTTCAATTTGGCACGCGACATGATCAGGGAATTCTCAGCGCCAATTTCCGCAGTCACACTTAATCAGTACATCAAGAGTTTGTATATTGCTGGTCGCAGCGACACTGAAGTACAGATGACGCAGATCCGCTTGCTAGTATCGGGGGGAAGTATACTGGCGGATGAACCACCACAAACGTACCTGGCCCAGGTCATGTTGACCACAATACAGCTGCAGCGACACACTGCATACGGTGCACCGTTCATAGCGATCATTTTCGATCCTAAAAGCGGTGTCCCGTGTGATGGTGCAGTCAATCATGAAAGGGATTCAGCGATCGTACCGTGGAACGAGTCCACGGATTTGGCTCAAGCCTCCTCAGCCAGATTGAAAAGACAACTTTTCCCCTGTCGCATTCCTAATTGTGGGGTGATGTCGACAAGCGCACCAGAAGCGAAGTAAGCAACCTGGTGTGTACTCCGCACGACGGCAACTGACACAATCTTACAGAAAGCACATGCTGAAGCATGCTCATCCTTTTGTTTGCGACGTATTAGGCTGCAATAAAAGACCTCAGGGCTTCTCGACCATCAATGATCTTGACCGACATAAGAGAACTGTCCACAAAACTGGATCAGACCGAAGTAAATGCTGGAGGTGTACCGCCACGCATTGCCACAATAAGGAGAAAATCTGGCCGCGATTGGACAACTTCAAACGACACATTCATCGAATGCACAGAGATGAGGACATCGACGAGCTCGTTCGAAGGTGACTAATCGAGCACACAACAGGCAACATAAACGTACTGACTTGCAAAGATCAGAGTTCTATTCAGACGATGCTGTGGCACCCCGGACGATCTTACAAATACCGACGGAATGCTCCTGGTCTCCACGTTCCCCACTGCCGAGTGAAGTCCCTCCACACGGTCCCCGCTGACAGCCAATGTGAGCAATTTGTTCCTACAGACTCCAGTCCAGCAAAGCTACAGGTGCGCTGCGAGCTCTTGTAAAGCGAGCAACGCAGTCATCGTATCCTTGCAAAGCTTCAAGCAGCACTTGGTCAGGTTCCATCCAGCAGAGGACACGCAGAAGCTGGTCCTCCGGTAGGCGCGCTCAACCAAAATAGCAAGCAAAGACTAAGCCTTGTAGCTCCGCAGTAGATCCTATGTCATCTAGTCGAGAATGACTACCCCACACAATACAGGCGGCATCTATAACGTCTAATCCCGCTCAGCAAGTGTACGACAAGTCGTGGGGGTTCGATGAGTCTGTGGAGTACCATTGATATGTATTCTGACGGTCATGAATGGTGTTGTGTGTTGCGATACCCTCTAGCAATCTTTCGTAATCGATGTGTTGCGGCAAAGCAGGGGAAGGGCGTCTTTCTCAGATCAATCTTACTCTCACCTTCTGTTTGATCGCGCCCACACTCGCTTCTATCGCGCAACTTCAAAATCACCAAGCTCTTCATCAAAAACGTCAAAGACGCATGGCCCAATGGTAAGGCGCTCGCTTCCAGACAGACCGCCCGGCACGCGACGTATAGGCTTTCAGGACGCAGGCTTTCAACTCCGTATAAACAGACCAACCTCAACGTTGATCGTCCCATAGACGGGATATTTGAACCTTATGACTACCCTTGAAAACTTGTAATTCCGCCGGGCGGGCGAATTCGGGAGAGTCCAGGTTTGATTCCTGGTGCGCCCAGTCCTTATGCGGTCTTGGAAAGCAGGTCAAGGTGAGATGGGGAAGGTGCGATAATGTCCCTCAACAAGCACGTGTCTTTCTGATTTTTGATCCTGTTTTTTGCGTTCTTGTTTGCATCTGTCTATTGTACACATGTGCACGCCTACTACCTCAAGACTTAGCAGCAACCTCGACCGTTGCTCGCAGCTTCATCATACAACACGCTCTTGTTCACTTCCTGAGTGCTGGGCGCGACATCAAGACCAGGATTGTGCTCGAAGAAGTTGACTGGCTTCAGACCTACGCTCATCTTCTCGCACGGCATGACTGGCCAATCCTCAATGCGTGGATTGTGCGTCGACCCAAAGGTGTGCCACACCACAACGTCCCCATTCCTTACACTCGATGCCTTCACGTCATCAGCCCTTTTCTCAATCGCGCTTGCAATGCCTTCGCCGCCCATGGACTGCATTGTGTACCTCCCAGATGGGAACATCTCATCTTCTCGATACTTAGTCACCCACACAGCGTGCTTGCCGTACTCAGATCGCCTAGCATGAAAGGAAGAAGGGTGCGCGAGCAGCATCTGACTGTATGAGGGCAGAAGCTTGAATCCAACAGGCGTCTGGGTCATGTCGTTGAGCTTTGCTTCGTTGACGATTTTGAACACGCGATTCTTGGTCAGATCGAGATCAAAGCCGCCTTCGCGCTCAATGTAGCTGGAACGAGTCTCATAGCCGACACCGAAGGGGTTGCGGACGTCGGTGTCGTCCATCGGCATCGCGTGCGACTCCTCGATCACTATAGAGTTCTTGTGACCATCGATGGCAGGATCGATGCGCAAGCAGAAGAGGTGCTGGTGATATGGTGCAAGCACACCGGGAGCCACGATGGTGCCAAAAGGAGGCTTGGGCTCGCCCAGAGCAATAGGCACGGTCGACAGGATGCCGGTTGCTCGCACCTCATAATGAATCGATGCGTCCTGACCGAAGTGGAAAGCGAAGATGTACTCATAGTTGCTGACTGTGATGATCGTTTGCAGAACGAGGATGCGTGAGCGCGTCACGACTGCGTGACCAGTGCGGAAGTTGGTGTGCTTCCAGAGGATGCCATCGTCCTGCTCGTGAAGACAGACCACGTTGGGCAACTTGAGTGGCAGTCCGGACGCGGTGTTGTGCCAGCCGTCGAAGTACTTGATCGTACCTGCCTCAGTGTCAAGAGTGTAGAGAAACCATCAAGGCTATGTGGCTTACCAAGACAGTCACAGCCCAACCGCAGGTTGTTGGCGTTGATGCCCGCACCATCATTGCCTAAATCGAACGCCCCTTTTCTTGGATACGGAGCTCGTGGGTCACCGTACGGCACAAACATCTCAGCCAGCGACAAACGATAGAATAGACTGCGTCCATCATAGCGGATGTCATGCAAAGTCAGTCCTTCGCGGTAGTTGAACCCGACTCTGAACGTCCACTTCTCCCAACTGACCTTGTGGCCGTCTATCTGGAATGAGGGACCATCTGGTTGAACTACCTGATATGGCTTCGTGGTAGCTCGAGTACTTGATCGTAGATTAGGATGGTACTCGCTCGCCTCGGTGGAGTGTATCTTCTGGCGATCGAAGGGACGTACTTTGCTGTGAATCTGCTCATCGGCCGAGGAAGGCAGTCGGTAGACTTTGGTGACTTCCAAATCCTCGGATACCTCGGCGCAGATGTCGAGAGGGTAGGCATAGTAGTTTGCATCTGCATGCGACAGAAGACGAAGGTAGAACCAACACTGTATCACTAGTCAATGTCACTGAGTCTCGTCTGAGGGCTATGCGAGGTTACCATGGAGATGCGGCGAGACATGTCATTTGAGCCATCGGTCGCGTAAGCCCATGGTTCGACAATGACGGTCGAACCTTCTGGGAGGCCAAGCGTTTTGATCTCTGCTTGCACTTTTGCATCGGCCAAGCAGGCTTCTTCAACCTCTTTCATGTACGTCGAGTCAATGTATGAATGTTTACCCTGAAGATGCTGTTGCTTAATCACAACCGTCTTGCTGAGATCAACAATGATTTCCATCAAGTCACTCTTGCCTTCATTTCTCTTGATGATGACCTCCACGCGAGCACACCGACTTAGATTCGGCGATGCATGACCTTCCAGATGTTCGGCTTCCAGGTATTTGACAAGCTCATCTTTCGGTGTCTCTCTCAAGGTGATGACCCTAAAGTTTAGCTCCTGGCCTTCGGATAATGGTCGAACTACATCGGCTGCCTGATAGTATTTTAGCACTCTGACACTTCCGCGTTGTGGAGGTGTAGCTGACCTTGGTGATCTCCTCTGCAGTAAGTGGGTCGAGCGGGTGTGGTGTTGCTGACATCCTTGTACCCTGCAACTTGTGTGCAGTCAAGCTATCGCAAATGGATATTAATGTTTCAATCCATCATTTCAAGGTCGTTGAACTACTTATACAAGGACACTCGCGTCTTGGTGGTCCTCGATAGGGCGTATGTTATGATTGGTCGGGCATGACCTCGGAATCTAGCACGGAGTGGTCTCGCCTGCGCCTGCCTCCAAAGGTTCAGCGCTCAGTCGCGTTCGGGCATCTTCTCCTCCAAAGGCAAGAACCATTCCCACAACACCACACCTCCAAAGGTAACCCGGAGAGGAGTTTTTCGCGCTGCGCCTGTGCGATAGTGACTCGATGAGATCATGATGAATGTTACGTAACGACGGCTTGCGATTGATGTCGATGGAACAGGCTGCCTGAGTCCGGCGTCACACCCAGCAGCTAAGGGCGCTGTTGCCATGCTCGGAAGTCAAGGATCTCTCGCATGTTACAGTATGCTGCACAATACAGCGACGTTCCATTCTGGATGGCTCGTTGATCGTTTGATAAGTCTGATGTTGTTCCGGATTTGGCTAAATTAGGGATAAGGAAGTAGCTGTTGGGTGCACCGAGGGCACAGGTTGAGCAAATGGACAAAGTAAGAGACACGTGCGTCGGTCCAGTCGACCGACAACAAATGTAACGACCCATCCTAGTACCACTTTAGGACCAAGAAAAGCATGTCATGCCTTGGTAGGGACGGTTTTGGCGCCTTGCTGGCTTGGGAAGCGATGATCGGTGGATAGCCTTACCTTCATGGCGTTCAGCCTACTGTTGCCGGCCTACCAGGACGCATAGCACCCACATACCTCACGGGCTCAAGTTTCAGTCAGCTGCCTGTTCGTTTCCCCAACATACTTAAGATACTTGTGGATCCCCGTTGTCGTGCTGCTACGGCTCGAGCCTGCCTTCGCTATAGTTTACACAGCTTACCTCATAATCACTCCTGACCCAGGGCAGAATCATTTCATCAAGGAGGTTAATCGCGAATGACATCGTATTATATGTTTGCTGATACAAATCTATAGCCGGATGGTCAGTACTTCTATATCAAGTTCGGAGACGGGCCCAACAATCTGTCCGCTCACGAGCGCGCCAATCCAAACTTTGGGTATGTCTGCCTCTCACGCAAACCGAATGGAATCTGAGGGCTGTAGAGATGAGCGGAGAAAATACTCGCGCCGAATGACAAAATGTCAATCCCCGACCAGAACGGAAAGCCTATAAGCCGCAAAATTCGGAAGAGGCTGGAATGGCTTTACATTCGACACGTGGGCGATAGCGCCAATTGTAAGCTCGACATGTCTCAGTAATCGATAACTGTGTGCCAGGTTCTGCAGAATTTGCTGCAATTTTTCCCCACGTGCGACTGGAGTAAAGGTAACACGCATGCCTTCGAGGACTTCGAGGACGAGCTCGTCAAAGCATGGGACGCCACTGTCGATTGTCTGGGCGAGTTTGATGATATCGCTCGGACGTACCAAGACTCCAATGGCCATATGCACAAAGTTTAGGGTTGAGCAAGGAGTCAAACCCCATTGAGATGGGCGCATGAGTCTTCTATGGTCCCAGTCAAAATCATTCAATCTTCTTTCGTATGCGATGTTACAATCTACTGACGGCGCGTGCCTGGCCCTCCGCCACCTTGGTATTCTTCCATTCTGATCAGAGGCTGATCTCGACAACCGGACCGTGGTACGTCTTCCTGGCCCACACCAAGTAGTACACCGCGCTCAACAGCGCGATACCGCCCGTAACCAGAATAGACCAATTCATCGTCGCAACTGTGACTTCCTTGAATGTCGGCCAGAAGCTGAAGAAGAACACGAATGCAAGGTACACGCAGGCGAAAGCGTTATTCGCAATACCAAGTGCACCAGGAATCTTCCAGGGCCCCCAAATGGCGCGCACCATTCCGTCGTCGGTGACGGAGGGTGTCACATTGTCAAACGCAGCGCTACTCGGAAGGATGGCACCAGTGCAACGACGGTAGAGGAGTAGACCGGACGTAAGGAGGTACGAAGCGAAGAGGCCGGCGATCGAGACTGAGATGACACCGTTGAAGGCAGTCGTCGAGCCAATGTTGATGAGGGCAAGGAGGGCGGCAATGAAGGCAGTAGCAGCGACGGCGTTAACGGGGATTGAGGTCCTGTCACTGATCTATTGCAATGTCAACACCACCCAATGGCAAGTCAAATTCGAGAGCTTACCTTGCTCAGGTAGCGCCAACCTGGGAGGCCCTTGTCTCTGGCAAAGGCCCAGCAAATGCGCGAAGTCGAAGCGGCGAACCCAACGTTTGCGCTGATGGTGAGGACCATAACAAGGGCCGCCATCACGGCCGCGCCCGATCGAGACTGGACTGCTTGATGGAAAACTGCCATAAAAGGAAACGCAGGGTTCTCTGCAAGCACCGCGTCGACGTCGCCAAGGCGTAGCAGCACACTGAGTACCATGACAAAGCCCAGAGTTCCATTGATCGCAATTCCCGTCATAATCGACCGGGGTACGACGACCTGTGCGTTGTGGATCTCCTCAGACAGCTGTGGCGGCGTCAGTGATCGATCGCGAGGATCAGATGTACGCAACTCACATGGATGGGCCCATCACCACCAACGAATGCGAATACACTGCCCATAATGCCGACACAGAATGACAGCCCCTGGGAATCCCATCCACCCATGTTGAGGAAAGTGGTGAAGATTTCCTTAGCATCGCCTTTGGGACCAAGGATGAGGAGCGGAATGAGGATAGCAAAGAAGCCAAGAATGTGCAAGACCAAGAGAGCGCCTTCGAACTTTGGAAGGAGCCATCCAGCCGCTACATTGATGAAGACGCAGAATAGGATGACTGCCCAGTAAAGCAAGGTGACATGCCAATTTTGTGGAACATAGGTGTCTGGCTGGCAGAGGATTAGGAGACCTTGAATCAGTCCGCCAGTGAGGAAGCAGCCCGAGCCGAAGGATGCAAGCCAGCCGGCAAGAGTGAGCCAGCCTGAGATGTAACTGAGCAGTCTCGACGACCCTCGAGGTGCTAGCATAGACACCCAGTGATATTGGCCCCCGGAAGTAGGCGCGATCGAGACCAGTTCAGAGAGGACCATGAAGGTGGACACCGTACCGGCCCAGACAACGAGGTAGCCGTAGAGGACACCCGCAGGACCGCCATTCTGGAACCCCACGAGGAACAACCTGTTTTATTTTAGTATTCGCGGTGAAGTGTCATGGCATTGAGCGATCGTACACCAAGGAACCTTCCCAGGTGATCAAGACAGTACAAGCAAAGCCCAAGATAGAGAGGAACCCAAAACGTCTCTGATGGTTGTCAGCAGGCTGTTGAATGCATGTATGCGATTGTGACTACTCACCTTTAAGACAGTCTTCTTGCCCAGTCGTGCAAGCGCAAGCTCATCTTTTTGGTCGGTCGTTGAGAAGCTGTGGGATACAGTCATCTCAACGTCGTTGCCTTTTGCGGAGGGAGTGGAGGCCATTGTGTAACCACGGCAGCAGAAGCGCTGCAGGATCAACGACCAGTGAGTTGCGTACAGAAGAAAACAAAAGACCACGGAAGAGTGAGATGGTAGGGTAGTACCACATGTAATGAAGGGTGGCTTACGCTTACAAGGTTTGCAAGCGAGGAATGATCCCCTGTACGCCACGCCCCAATTGTGCAGCGCGATTTGGATCAAATTGGAGACAGTCCGTCCCGTCCCGCCCGTCTGGAGCACCTGCCGGATTATCTTAGCTGCATGTCACACGGTACGGGATTAAAGCAGGGGTAAGCACTACCAAGAAACCATCCGACTGAACCTAATTGTACCGGCGCAAAGAAATTCGTGCGAACTTGCGGTCGACCAGCCGTTCCTGAGCACGGGCATACGATATTGCGACTTTCATTGGATTCGACGAAGATGCTGAGGTAGGAGCTTTCGAATTGCGCATGCTTCGTGGCATGCGCTCGTTGTACGATTGCTGCTTACATTTTTTGTCTCATTTTGGATCATGGGCAATATTGTGGCACCGATCGAGAGCTTACTTGGTTTTCAATCGGTCAGCGGGTTCCACTGAAACAGCCCAGCTTTTTGACACGTTGATAGACCTTTCAGGCGTAGATCGCTGTGCGTGTAATGAACGTGAGACATCCATGAGCTGGTACTCGCGTCCGCTGAAGCCTTTCGATGCGTATTCCCCTCTGCGTCGGCTTTCGTCAACTCTGAAAAGCCCAGATTCGAAGCCCTCCATGAATATCTTCGTGTACGGTAGACATGTCGTTACGATGGCAAGGCACTGCACGATCTGATTGCACAGAGCTGATCGCCAGTAGCCGAGCGTCAGATCGTTGTTCGTCGCGCGGTTATCGTGGTCTTGGTGAAAATAAGCCAGCTGGATTGCAGCTGCTACCAGAACCCTGCCAAAGTCAGACACATTCGCTCCTCGAGCTGGCACACTTACAGGACCCGACAAGCAAAGAGACTCATGATGGAAGCCTTTCGTTGTCGATTGATCTGGAGCTGCGCAGTTATACCCAGCTCTAGAGCAACGATTGCAACCTCCGTGATGATGTTGAAGACTGATATGGCATTCCACCAGACGAACTTGTGGCAGTCAGAATTTGTTCGGACGGTGACTCTAACTTGACTCACTCGATCTGCGCATTGCGCTTGAGTTCTATCCCATGTGCGAGGTATTCGGCATTGAAAGGCTGCGATGAGGACTGCGCATAGGACCCATAAGCATGCGAGTGCCCCAACTCCATAGTTGATCTTGCGATGAAGTTTCGAAGGAGTCAGGTTGTGTACAAATGCCACAATCGCCAGCTTCGAGAAGCCAAGTGACATAAAGAGCAGAATCGTCGCTGCATACTCAGCCTGTGGTGTCTGTTAGTTCTATACGCCTAGAAGAAAGAGTGGAGTACTGTACCTTAAGGCTTGACTGAAGGTCATCGCTGCTCAAAGTTGCAGCTGGCTTTCCGAATCCATAGCCACACTGAACCAATGCGGCAGCCGACTGCGTGATACAAAATATCTACGGAACTATCAGTAATAGACAAGGAAGTGTTGTCAGTGTAAACTGACCAAGGACGCCAGCAGGAAGCCTGACTCTGCCTTCAGAGCCCGGAACACGTAGAGCTTGATACCAGCATGAGTGACGAACGCTAAGAAGCTCGTCACAAGACAGAACCAAATGAGAATCTGGACAATCGGTGTTCGATTCGAGTCAGACAAAATCACTTGATCCAAATGTGTCGCCATATTCGCCGGGAGGGTATTGAACGCATAGAACGACCAGCACTCGCGGCGACGTGGGCACTCTGTGTTGCTTGAGTACGACAGTACTTTGGTCGCCCATGCAGGGCGCACATATCGGGATCCGAACCATCTGCAAGCCACATCCCGAAATGATGGTAATATGAGTTTGAGCCTAGACGTCAGTGCAACCGGTCTAAACAGACAAAATCACGGGCGGCACCAGGTCCGGCAGGTACTCCAAACAGAGCTCATTGAGTCCTTCATCTTCAGGCTTTGCCTTTCACCCAGTCATGGACGCCGAGTTCGTCCTTCAGGTCTCAGCTCTGATGGGGGCTATGTTAGGACGCGGCTGGCGTGCCACTGCACGATGCTTTCAACCAATACTTTCATCCCATGCAGGGAAGACCGTTGTACCGAGTGGCCATAGGGTTGTAGCATCCAGCAAGTATTATCAGGGCCGGGTCGTCGATGTTCTTGTTGGGTCCTATACGGCCCGGCTGAATCCCATGAGCCGTGTTCCTGTTAGCCAATCCAGTCGCTCCGGAATGAAGAGGAAGACGGGCTGTATCCCACATATGCATACGCGGGTGAGAAGCAGGTCGTGTCTGAAGAGGCATTTTGCCGCAGCCGGTAAGCCAGCCTATTGGCGGAAGCAATATAGACAACAGCCACTAAAGGCAGGTATGTGTAAGGTGGGTCGCTAAGCTTTCAGGGTCATTCAAGACGGGACGCCCACTCCGCGCGGGCCGGAAAGATCTGGAAAGCTTGAACGGCAGCAGTGATTATTGCAATCTGAAGTGTCTGGTCGCCATGTCATTAATTGGCGGTCAATTGAGCGAGCTTGGGCCCTCGGTTCTTGTTGCTGCCGTATCTGCATCTCTCAAACATGGGTCCCGGTCGATGGTAACGCGATGCTGATTGTCAGCTTCCCGAAGCTGCATTTTGCATGGTCATGCCAATGCTTTTGTCCAACAAAGCCATGAGCTCATGGTGGTCTGCTCTCAAATGCGTGTTTCGACCCTGCACAAGCGTCTCAAGGCAGCCGATGCGGCTCCCTGCGTGAATTCAAGATCTCCTTCCTCTTTCGCGGCTGTAAATTGACAGCGGATGGCTGGGGAAAGGTGTCGCCTTGTCGTTAAGAAAAAGCAATACACAGATCTCTGGCTATGATGGCAAGCGCAAGTAGGTGCGACATATAGGCGAAGGACGCGTACAAATTTCTGCTGTGTCGCGAATGCATTGCTTGAGTCCCGTAGGAAAAGCATGCAGCCAAGGCAAGCTGTGTGCTCACCGCTGAGTATGGTATGTGGTACAGGCCCCGGAGGCCTCGCGTTTCCGCTGCTTCCGTTTCATTCGTATTTGCATGATCATCGCAGGTTCGTCTCGTATCAAGCCTGGCGCGTCGAGGAAGATTAGTGAGGTCGCCCCTTTGTGCTGGAGCTCGACGTAAACAATGGCCTTGATGACGTAACATGTGGATAAGGAAGTCGCGAACTTCCTCAGGGTTCACGATCGAGTCAGTCGCTGCAAACATCAGCCTTCGCCTCACGTATCATTTCCACACATTAACACACTGCGAGTGTTAAGCATACAGCCCCTTCGCCGCACTCGCGCACGCGCATATACGCTCACTGCCTCTCGACGACGCACTACCCTACAAACAAGCGCCGCGCACCGCGCACTCCACCGCCACGATGCAAGGCTTCAACATGGGACGGTACTACCCGCCCGACGCCTCTTCCGCGCCTTCCTTTAACAAATCGCACCCCCTCGGCGCACGTGCAAACAAGATCTCGCAAGGCATCCTCACCGTGCGCTTCGAGCTGCCCTTCGCGGTATGGTGCCAGCACTGCAAGCCCGAGGGCATCGTGGGGCAGGGCGTGCGCTTCAACGCAGCGAAGGAAAAAGTCGGCAACTACTACAGCACGCCGATATGGAGCTTCAAGATGAAGCATACGGCGTGTGGCGGCGAGTGGGAGATCAGGACGGATCCGAAGACGACGCAGTATGTCTGTGTTCAGGGGTGTAGGAAGAGGGATTATGGGCCTGAGGAAGGGCAGCAGGATGGCGAGCTGAGGTTTTTGAGTGAGGCGGAGAAAGAGAGGAGGAGGGAAGATGCATTTGCGGGGCTGGAGGGGAAGCTTGAGGATAAGGCGAGGGACAAGGATCATAAGGAAAGGGTGGAGGAGCTTTATGAGAAGGCTGAGGTCTGGAGAGACCCGTATGACGTCAATGCGAAGCTCAGGAAGGACATGAGGGAGAAGAGGAGGGTATGGAAGAAGGAAGAGAAGCACAGAGAAGGCATGCAGGACAAGTTCAGTCTCCATCTCGACATTCTGGATGAGACAGAGGCCGACCGGCAGAGGGCTGGCCTGATCGATTTCGGTGGTGTTAAGGATGACACGCAGATCTGGAAGCCGCTCTTCGTCGAATCGCATACTGAGGACACAGACGAATCAAGCGCCATATCGAAGACGAAGAAGTTCAAAGCAGAACTAGCTGCGGAGAAGAGCCGGAAGGATCTGCGACAGAAGCTCGTAGGCAACACGCGCGCTGTTGTCGACCCGTTCGCTGCCAAAGGAGCAGCCTCGACGACGAGACCCAGCTTTGGTCTCTTGAAGAGAAAGCGCGATGTCGGAGTGGCAGCGGCACCTGTCCTGCAGACTTCTTTACCGACACCAGTCGCGACGAAGGATGCGGGACCGCCAGCACAAGGTCTTGCGGCGCTGGTCGGCTACGACTCGGACTGAGAGCCCTGTCGAAACATTACGACTGACACATCTGCATACTTGGCGTTTTGCTTTCCGAGATACCCCATGCATTATCATTAGAGATACCCACAAATGCCATAGCATTGTTCAGTTCCCCTACCAATTCCTAGACCTTTTGCTTCGCCATCCACTCCTCCGCCTCCTCCTTGAACTCCGGCCTCCACCTCGTCAGCGGTGGCCTCCCATTCACAATATCCCCCACACTCCATAGCATCCTCTTCTTATCCGTCTCCTCGCTGACATCGTTGTCGGGGCAGATGATGTAGAACTTCTTCTGCTCCATCTTCGTCACCATGAAGTCGGCGACTTGGTCTGGCGACCAGGCGCCGTCGGGTTTCTTGGAGTCTTCGCCAGGGTGATTGCCGGACTAGAGGAGTTGTTAGTAGAGGGGAGGTGACGGCAGGTGAGGGGTTGGAAAAGCTTACTAGGCCGGTAAATGTCCATCCTGGGACCAGGAGGTGCACGTTGGTGTTCGTGTCCTTGAGATCGAAGGAGAGGTGCTCGGCTAGTGCCTTGACAGCTGCTTTGCTGGCATTGTACGCTGCGTTGCCGGGTGGATTGGTGATGCCTTGCTTGCTACCTGTGATGACGATCGCGCTGGGTGTGTTTGAAGAGCGGGATTGAAAGGAAGGAACGTAGGTGTTGAGCCCATTGATCACGCCGTAGAGGTTCGTGTTCAAGATCTGTGCATCGTCAGCACATGTTCACACTGACTTGCTTCCGTTCGTGTATGCTCACCTGATTGAAGTACTCGCTCTCGCCCCAGCTGCCCTTGACCATACGACCGGCGTTCAGCATCAGGAAATCTACATCGCCAACCTTCTCTTTCAGGCTCTTCCAAGCTCCCAGGTCGCTGACATCAGACTTTACGCACTCGATGTCGCCTTTGAGGTTCTTCTTTGCGTAGTCGAGCGTCTCTTGGTTGTAGTCGACAACTGTGACCTTCATCGAAGCTTTGAGGCAGAGCTCGGCGACTGCATAGCCAATACCAGATGCGCCGCCTGTGATCAGGGCGCGTGAGTTTGCGCGGAAGACGGACATTTTGGAGGGAAGACTATCAATGTATGGGGTGAAGTGGTGTTTATCTTATCTTCAAACTGATCAGCAGTCGAACAATGTATCTTTCGGCGGTGCAATTAAGAGCTCGAAGCTTGGAGGAGCTCCCCATATTATGAGTACCTGAGAGGTGGGGCTGATGACGCTTTCCACATATAACCCCGCGATCTTCTGCATTATCTCCGACTCTAACCATTCTATCTCTAGTCTTATAATGTACAACGGCTATGTTACTCTAGGGAAGTTACCGAAGGGGAAGGGTATCAAAAGTGCGATATTGACCTCTTACGCCTTCTTATTAGCGTTGGCGAGTGTGCTGAGGTCCTCTTGAGCCGTCTCAAATCTCTCTACAACGGGTCTCTCGAGCGCGGGCGTCTCCGCTTCAGCAGAAGACGTTGATGGCTGCCATTGACCGCTGAACAGCCCAGCTCCGGGCGCATCGAAGTATTGCTTGTTCGAAGGCAGGATGGGGTCTGCTGCAATGTGAGGTGTCGCCAGAGCATCACCCAGCTGCTTCGACTCGTGAACGGCTGCGGGCGTCAAAATGGTGTCATCGAAGAACGGTTGCTTATTCTGTTCGACTGCTGGAGGGGTCATGATCTGCACACTCTGTAGTGTGACTGTGCTTGCGTTTGCACGATGACCCTGGCCATCGACCTTCAAAGAGAAGGGGTAGGCAATGCCACCTTTCGAGGGGCGTGTGCTTGTACCGTCTGTATCAGGGACAATCGTAGGCGGAGAGGTGGGCTCGTCTGAGACGATGATACCTGGCGTTTCGACACTAGGGGTTTCTGCAGGTGCAATCATCTGAGGAGGGAGTCCGGAATGCGAACGCTCAGGCGCGATCATCGTGGCTTCCGCCAATCCAGATGAGGGAGGTGCCACCCTCGAGAACTCCCTTGACAGTTTCGCCAGGTCATCCTCTGACTTGTTGATCTGGCCGCGGTCGGTGACCGTCGAATGTCTGGACCGTGAACGCATGCGTGATGAGAGCATTGTGGGAGCAAGAGCGTCTCCGTTGCGATCTGTGACGTCTGCTGCACCATCTTGAGTGCTCGCACCCGGGGTCGAATTTGTAACGAGTGCCTTTGACGGTGGCGGGGGCGTCTGGTCCGCTTGCTGTTCGCGGTCGATCTGCATGTCGTCAGGGTCTGTGACAGGAGGCCATATGTGATACCACTTACAGTCAACTCATCGTGCTTACTGCCCCACAGCGACCAGAGCGCCATACCCCACGACTTCTTCGCCGCTTTCTCCTTCTTCATGTTCTTTATCCTCCTGCCAGCCAACGCAGTCGGTGGCGGAGTCTCGCCTTCAAAGCGCTCAAAGCCTGCTTTCATCTCCTTCATGCGCTGCTGCTGTATCTTGATCTTCTGCTTTGCGAATTTGCCATTCCATTGCTGCGATGCCTTCATCCACTTGTTGACCGGTCCTGGCTTAGGCACGCCGACCTCGGAGACTGGAAGATTCAATGCGACCAATTCCTCTTTAGATGGCAGAGCGTAGATGTAGCCGTGTCGGTCAACACGCTGTCGAATCATGTGGTGCTCGAATGAAGGCAGCGGGTCACCAGCCTTACCGACGCGGGCTTCGTGGTTTCCTGGGTCGATGATCCCATCAGTACCCATGCGGGGCTCCTCTGGAGCGTCAGACTTCTTATTCTTCTTCGACTTCTTCGACTGCTTCGACTTCTCCTCGCTCTCAGCAGACTCCGAGTCGGTACTAACAAAGGAAATGTCGTCGTCATCGAGGATGTCAATGGAGGTCTTTTGTGCTCTAGCTAGAGCCCAGGCGCCGAACTGCGCGACACTGCGGTACATGTGCTTCGCGGGTCGCGTGAAACTGAGAGTAGGGGCAACATGGCAAAGATCGTCCCAGACCTGCAGCTGAACGTTCGTTGGCTTGTATCTTGATGCTTGTTCCGATATCTCTTCTGCGGTCTGGTTGTTCGATGGTGGTGGAAGGTACGCTTCCGGGTGTGCAGCTTTGTGGGCAAGGTAGATTTGCTCGTCGCGAAGCAGTTCGCCACCGCCAGTCTGAATGAGCAGAGGTGGGAGCCCACCGAGTGAGGGCTGCAGCGCAGGCGACACGAGAGGGTGTGTGATGAGGTGATTCGCGGCGTACAGCTGAATCTGATCCGTGATCTCAATGCGCTCCTTACCCAATTGCACTGATAGAGTTCCCTTCGGACCAACAGCGTACTTGCCATCGGGAGAGATCCAAGTGTCCGGAGACTTGAGTATGTCATCCAGGTCTGGCTTCTCTTTCGTGAGTGAATAGCCTCGTACCCGCTCGGCCTTCGCTTCTTTCTGCGCTGCCTTATTCTCCTTGTCGTTGCCGGAGAGCGAGACCCGTGGCGATGAGTTGCGCTTCTGAGTCTCGGTCGAGTTGCTAGCGTTTTCAATTGCCATCAGGTCATTGGCGTTGGGAGGCGCTACGGTGATCAGTCAAGTCATGTCGGTAACAGAAGTAATACTTACGCCAACTGATGCTTGGCTTGTGCAAGAAGCCGTGAGCAGGGATGTAATCCATCTTGCCGTCTCCACTCAGACTGGGGAAGCTGTGTGTGAGGTCCACCCAAGGGCTAATCAGAATGGCACCTGCTGGCAGCGGCACGCGCTGGTCGCGTAGGGTCACTAGCATACTGAGCACCATGCCGCCACCTGCGGAGTCGCCAGCCAGTACAATAGTGTTCGGGTCGTGTCCCTCATCGAGCAAGTACAAGTATGCTGCCAGACAGTCCATCATACCGCAAGGGAAGGGAAATTGAGGCGCAAGCCTGTATCGTGGGGCCAGCACACGAGCCTGAAGTTTGCGCGCATGTCTTTGCATCTGGTAGCGGTGCTCGTCTACACTGCCGAAGAAGTAAGCTCCTCCATGGACATAGAGCATGATGCGCTGCCCTTTCGGCATGCTCGACTTCTCTCGAGCGTCGCGGTCCTTCTTCATCTCGATCCATTCAGCCTCCAGCTTTGTCCCTTCACGCCTCCACTGCCACCATGTCGGCCCTCCTACAGCCTCGATACCCTTGGGGCCCAGCTGCGCATTGATGTACTGCGCAGAGCGTGCCAGTTGCCCTTGGGGTATGTCGACCCTGTATTGGTGCACCCAAGTCGGTACCGGAACCCATTGCGCCGTGAAAGCCTGGAGCTCGTCGACTGGGTGGAGTGACGCGTAGTGCAGGAACCGCCGGATGAGCTCCAGTCCTTCGTGGTACGAGATGTGCGCTGTGGGCTTCTGGCGCAAGGGACTACGGTTCAGATAGTGGAGGATGTACGTCTCGATTACGGTCGGCGTGACGGCAGCGCCCACCGAGAGCGTGTTGACCGGCATCGCGAAGCTGTTTACTTGTGACAATTAGGGGTTCGCTCGCTTGCGGAGGTAACGGAATTAATTGCACGCGGCGAGTTCAAGACGCGTGCAGAGATATATTAGAGTTGAAGGAGTGTAAGTGCAGCTTTGTGCACATATGAGAGAGTAGACAAAGAGAACGGGAGACAGGGCGCAAAATATTGCAAGAATGCGACGAAGAACGTGTGATGGGCTTCCCCAGACCGCTGATCTTCATCGGCGCAGGGAGCCGTCCGCGAACTAGTATCGAAGCGCTCCACTCTGGCTACGTCATCGATATCGATCTCAGGGTCCAAACACCATCAGTTCGTGACCAGGTCCAGCAACCGCCGCAATCCCTAGGTACCATCTCTCCGATAATAAGACGGTGACAGAGCTGGGACAGTGAGTCAATCAAACGGCCAAGTCTGCGTCTGGAGGTACACAAAGCCCGACACGTTGTACCAGCCCCTTTACAACCAGGCGCAGACGCCGTGTGAGATGCCCACGTTGTACCTCCACTTGGTGCAGGGTGCTCAGATGGGTGGTTGGGCATGAGTGAGGAGGTAGGAAGCCACTAAGAAGCTGCCCTCCCCGCGACAGTCGCGTCTCTCGACGTTCTGACGACACTGATGTGATGTTGACCGTTGTTCTCGCGGCACTGGCTGCTGCAAGTATTAATATAGCCCACTCACCACAGGTTGACCTGAAGTACGCTTTCTACGAAGGCTTGTGGAACGCGACCTCAGGTCTCAACGTCTTCAAGGGGTTGTCAGCCGTGTGACAGCGCATTGCCATCACTGAACTTCCCAGCATCCGCTTTGCAGCTCCTCCAGCAGGCTCACTGCGGTGGCAAGCGCTCCAGCTGTCTGCAATCAACCGCTCCTCGATCTTTCCTGCGAAAACTTTCGGCGCAGCATGTCCACAAAGCCTGCGTTCTGGACAGGGCTCGCGAGTGGCACCGTCTCCAATTGACGAGGACTGCCTGTTCCTCCACGTCTACGCGCCGCAGAATGCCAATCGCCTGCCTGTTCTCGTCTGGATGTATGACGGCGGGTACGGAGTCGGCGATGGCCGCGAGGACATGAGCAGGCTCATCAATGCTAATGACAACAGCTCCATTGGCGTCGGCATCCAGTATCGCGTTGGTTTGTCCAGACACACCTCAGCCGGTTACTGCTGAGACACAATATAGCTTGGCGCATTTGGCTTCCTTGCGGGCCACGAAGTCTATCGCAACGGCGTTGTCAACGCGGGACTCCTTGGCCAGCAGGCTGCGCTTCAATGGATACAGCGGTCCATTCATCGCTTCGGTGGCGACCCTACGAGGGTCACAATCTGGGGTATCTCTGCAGGGGGTGAGATTGTCCTGCGGTCAAATGCGCATTCCCTGACCGTTTGCTGAATACTTGCAGATGGCTCTGTGATGCTCCAGAGTTTCGCGTGTGGAGGCACGCAGGGCACCTCGCTATTCACCAACGTCAGTAAAGAAGACGATGTTCAGTTGGCGTCGAATGTCCTGACAATCACCAGTCTATCTCATCCTCGCCATGTCTGCCCCATCAGTACGACTACGCCGACTGGATCCCCTCGCAGGCATACTATGCGTTCGCTGCGCACGCTGGCTGCTTCACACCCTGGGCATACGGAAATAGTGCTCGCACGATCTTCCAGTGCCTAGTGTCTAAGGAAACCATAGTCTTACAAGAAGCCTGTGCGCTCGTCTCTGCGTCTGGGAAGTATGGAAGTTGGGCCTTCTCGCCTGTCATAGACGGCACTTTCCTCCATTCGACTCCCAGTGAAGCCCTCAGTGCTGGCAAACTCAACGGGCGCAACCATCTGACAAGCGACGCAGCTGAGGAAGGCTTCAGTTTCGTGCCACAGAACATCAGTACCGAAGAGGATTTGCACGGCTGGATTAAGCTTGTCTTCCCGCTATTTACTGCCGACGACGCCGCAAGGTTACGCTCCAATCACCCGACCTCGAACTGCTCCTCCGGCCTAAAGTATGCGACGTCGAGCAGTTCGGCTTCTACAGCACTGGATACCAGTGTGATCGCGTCCGGGCTTCAGCAGATAGCAAACCTGATCTACAGCGAATCGACGTTCATCTGCCCTAAGTACTGGCTAGCCGAAGCATGCACCACGCGATGTGATGGGGGCTATAAGTTTTAAACCTTAACACCAGTCACGCTGCATGATCTCGACGATCTCGCAGTGTCCGGTAATAGGCCTTCACCAAGCTACAGCCCCGACTACATCCGCGCCGTGCAGAGAATATTGGGCAACTTCGACAAGACGGGCAATCCATTTAGGATAGCATTCTGGATACATTCCTTGGGCTTGGTGATTGGCCCAAGTATTCATTCAGCTGCCCGGCAATGTTCAACCTTTACTAGACTGGCGGGACGCTGGAGGTTATCAATAAGACACTGAATGCAGCACTCAAGGACATAGATGCAACATGGTCGGTCGGATCAGGCCTGAAAAATGATTTCAGCATTGTCGATGCAAACACTTGGAAGGGTGGACGAGGTGTGCGATGCGACTTTTGGCGCCAGGTCGCAGCGATGGTGCCAGTGTAGACAGTCAACTAAGGCTCTTAATTACCAATGAGCAGTCTCTCTTGAATCCCGGCACAAGAGTGCGCAGGGAAGCAGAACGATTGACAGTAATGCACACCGCCAGTGGCATCGTACCAAAGGTTTCACCTCCTCTCACCACAACGGCAAGAATTGCGAAAAGATTGGACACACCAAGACTGGAACCTGAAATCTCCCGCATAAGCCCGCCCGGCGCGGCGTCCGTAGATCTGTCAACTACCTGGAAGCCTGGTTCGTTCCCCATAGACCCTCATCGAATGGCCCGATGCGAGAATGGAAGCCCCAAGACGGCGACTACGCGCCCCCTAGATAGAAAGCCTGGACCATTTGGCGGTCGCGTGTTGTTTGATGGAAGAATGAAGAAGTGGGAGGATTATCACTGTGGGTATGCAGGTGAGGGCAAGAGCGAAGCAAGTAAGCCATGGACGTGCGGTATCAGGATCGCAGTGTACAAGTGTATATGTCTTCTACCTCAAGTGCTCCCCACCTGCAAAGATGCCGCCTACCTATGATCACTCACATCTCGCGAATGACGTTCCACTCAGCAACTGTTCCACCAACAGTCGCGTTGCTGCTGTACTGGTTGCCTTTCACACCCAGGTGCGCGTAGCGCCCGCTCCATACACATTCGCTAAGCGTGATGTTCGTTTGGTTACCTACGTACGTCTTGATCTCATACGCCGTGACAGGATCCCACGGCGCGCTGATCTCTATTTTACCCGCCGTCACGTTCCTCACATCTTCACCGATCATCTGAGCCGAAAACGGCGGCAGCGACGAATTTGAGAAGTAGATCTCGAAGTGCGACGGTGGCTGCTCGCCCCAGTCCATAGCAATCTTGTTCACCGGGTAGAACGATGAGCCACCAAGATCAACCGTAAGATAGCTTGTGACATTGGACGCTTCGGGCTGCCACTTGGTGCTTGCTGCTCCGTCGATGGCTGCGATGGGAAATTGTCCAGGCTTGTTGGCTTGTGGCGGTGGCAGCAATGTACCGCACTGCAACAGGTTACCTGCGACAGTGAGAGTCTCGCCCATGGGTCGGTTGCGAATAACAAGAGGCTCATTGCCGAGCTCCAGGAATGAGCTGTTACGACCGCTGCGGGTACCGACGGTGACCGGGATAGGCTTGTCGAAGTATGTCGCGTTCGCAGTAGGAAGTGTGTACTTGTCGCGAGGCAGTCGCGCAAGCGTCGTATGAGTGGTGTTGGAGGTAGCATTGATCCCGTGGCCCATCCAGTAGAATGTTCGGTAATCCAATCGCTCAATTTGCGGAGGCAGAGATGGGTCAATATCCAAGCGGTCGTAGTACAGTCCGAGACCCAGGTATCCGAAGATTGCTACTCGATTTGTGCCACCCATACCAGTCAAGAAAGGGAACGCGGGGTGTGTGCCGCCGTTCTCTTGGACATTGTCGATCAGCTGCTCTGAGTATTGATACCAGGGCGCTCGCACGTATGGCGAAGCTGAGTATAGGTTGTATGTAAAGCTGGAGCATCCTGATGGCGACACCTCGTTTGCAACCACAGCAAAGGAGGAGTACGTCATGGCTGGGCCATCGAGGGATTGTTTCGCGGCGTAATAATCGAGATCGGACAAGCTGTAGGGGTTCGGGTAGTGCAAGAGGTCGTCGACCAAAACCACGTCCGCTTGCTTGACCTGAACAGAACCATTCATGCCCGTGTATTCAACAATAATTCCAGCGTTCTCGTTGACGGGTAAACGCATGTTCGCAGCCTTGTCCGCCCAGCTCGCATTGGGGCTGAGACCGAACCAGTTGTTGAACTCATTTGTCTCGAGGAAGTGGCGCTGAATCAGTGCAGTCGTGTAGCCAGCGTTATTGACTTGGTTGGCGTACTCATCAGGGTCGGTAGCATTCCAAAGCTCGTATGCGCCTGAAGTCTCGTTGTAATCGAGTACTTGCCCGAAGAAGTGTGCAATGGCATTAGAAATAGGCAACAGAGTATCTTCGAAGTACTCTTGATCGCCCGTGATGATCATGTGATTGTTGAACGCCAAGCTGATGTCGCCATTGAGATGGTACTCGTAGTCGAAGCACGCGCCAGTGCCTGTGCAGTTCCCGAATCGGCCACTTGTCCACGGGTAGACTGCACCGCCTGGCGTGAACCTTCCTGTCTGATTCTTACTCGACGTGTAGGCAGTCTCAACATTCCGTTGCGCTTGCTCGAAATGTTCCACCCTGTAGTTGATGACGTTTTGTGCGTGTTGTGGATGTGACACTTGAATACCGGGCGCCATCCATACATCCGCATCCCAGAATATCAAACCTCCATAGCAGTCGGATCCAAGGCCACAGACTGGCACACTGTGAATGTTAAGCTTCGCGTTGTTGTCAGCTGCCGCTACAGCATTAGGGCCGATCATGTTTGACAACAGATAGAACGGATTTGTTCGAGCCAGAATGTGAAGCTCCTGGATGTTGGGGTCTGCCGGCAGAGATCCATTCGCCAGGTAGTAGTCATCGACCGAATCAGGAGATAAGATAGTCTCCCATTCTTCAATATGCGAATGTAGCAGCGAGTAGTAACCTTCCTCCGAGCCGAGCTGCGAGGCATTCTTTGCAACGCCTTGAGGATCAGGGAACGCGTCTGTTGACGCAACACCAACGAATTTGGTGAGCTCTGTCGGCCTCCACGCTGTCAAGTCAAGCTGTACGGACTGTGCGATAGTGGACCCGTTACCGCTGCTAAAGATGCCTTCCGGAACCCGCGATCGAGTATCAAAATCGATCCAGTCGCTCCCATTCAGCGTCGAGTAAACGTAAGCTGTCACGTTGGTTATATTGCCCGGCTGGACAGCGGACCAGATTGTCGGGGCGTCCTCCTCGTACTTCTTGTCGATGGAATCGGACCGAACGGCACAGTCACCATCCAGCACATCATACACAGTTACATTAACGTCGCGAGTTGCGGTAAGGCGGAGCCGAACAGCTGCCTTGTTGATGTACAGCTTGTGCACGAAAAGCTGATAGTCCACATCGATGACTCCGTCGCCGGAGCCTCCGGGCTTCCAGTTGTACCGCCAGCTAGCGACACCGGCCTTGACGTCGAGACTAGAAACAAAGTCTGTGATGTGGTCCGGGTTGACTGAGGCATTCAGGCGCTCTCCATTCGCTTCGACTTGGAGTCCGGACCAATGTGGAATGCCAGCGACGAAGCTCTCCCAGCCGTACTGATACAACCAGGGGTAATTTGTGCCGTTTGTGCGAGGCTGACTGTTCCAGAAGCCGGCAATTGTGGAGAATGTCTGCCTTCTACTGAAAAGAGGCCACCCGCTGATGACATTACCGTCTACCGGCTCGTCAACTTCGAAAAAAGGTCCCGCAGACGCGACATTGATCCCAAAATAGCCATTGGCAAGGGTCAAACGTGACTGATAATGACCTTGGTCTAAGGCATGGGTATGGATCGTCCAGTTATCATCGTCCCATTGTACATGCTTGAATTGGTCCTGCTCGCTGCTGCTCGAGCCTGAGACTAGGTGTAGTGTTGCTAAGGAAGCGACGAGGGGTCGAACTAACGACGCGAGCATGTGACGTTCTCGAGTGCGAAGTCGAGTTGAGAAGGGGGTGCTCCTCGGGTCGCGGATGCGGTTGCGCGATGTTATACTGCGAGAAAAGCAAGGTAGAGTGCCACGACGATCCGTTCACGCGCTGGGACCCATTGCTGTCACACGACGAGCGACCGTTCGCTGCCCTTCCCTTTCTATCTTCACCGCTTCGCCACTAAGTCGACGCGCTGACGGTTTCGGAGGCTCTAGAGGGCACTATCTATCCGCCATGGCTCCACAACCAGATCTCTAGTTTAGCGTGCATGCCACGTTCCGCGTGGAAGTTGCATTCCTTCACGCACGCAGACATCGTTGCAATTGAGAGTTAAAGACATGATTTCTGGCGAATGAGCAAGGTGGAAGGGAACGGATGCGTGATCGCAAGAGTCTGAATGCATGCCGCAGGACCGTGAATGCGCTAGTCGCATGACATCGTGATTGGCGCATTCGCGCTCGCGATCTAGCGCTTCCCCACGGTGACCCGAACATCGAGTCACATTCATCCCACAATGCGCCTTCCGGCCTGCTCCCACGATGCTTGGGAATTCCCATATTTCCAGTGCAACCATTGAGCTTGTCAGTCTGAAGGCCTGGGCGAGTCACCCGCTCGCGGGTGTCACACGCATGTCCAATCACCATCGGCCAATAACTCGTAAGAAGCTGCGTCAGCTTGTGAATCTGAGCCGTCCTCACATCGTGGATCACGCAAGGTTCTGGTCAAAGTCAGTATGAATGCGAAGCCAGATCTGATTTTCTCATTTGACGGTCTGACGGGATTAATTTGGTCGATCAATTGCGTAACCTTACTGTTCTGAGGTCTCAACCGCCCTATATCCTGTAGACAAGCTTCTCAGCACTGATAGGCCGCATCCATTCCTCTTGCCCTACCGACTGTCGCTCTCCCATACTACCAGCACCCAGCAAGAGGAACCCATCTTCTACTACCTTGTTCAAGCCACCTGGCATCAGGCGTATGTGGACCGGCTTCAATTCCGCAGCTACTGCTGTGCTCAACCATCGGTAGAAACTCACTGCGAAGTCCCGAGCAGATGGTGACCTTGGAACGGTCAACCCCTGATATTGAACTTCTTCGCCAAGTCCCTCCCATACAGCTCCGTAGATCGGTTCAGTTGGCATGCTTCGGGCGGTCCACGCACCGCCTTCCCGTGATCTCACGATAGCCATGCGGCCGTTCGGTGCTAGACTGGATGAGCTGCGAGACACCGTGTCGCCTTCAGATATCGCGTCGTAGACATAGTGAATGCCTAATCCGGCTGCGATTTCCCGTATCTGCTCGTGCCAATCTGCGTCACGATAGTCTACGAGGTGATCGTAGTTGTACGGCCCCGACTTCAAAACTTCCCATCGAGCCTTGCTTGCAACTCCAAACAATTGGAGCTTTCTGCCACTTGCTTCAGCACTGATCCTTGCCATCTGAGCTGCGTAGAGACCGACTGAAGTAGACGCGCCGTAAATGAGGAAGTTCATAACATCGGGCTCTGTTTCCGCGCGCGATTTGGACCATTCCGGGTGTTCTTTCTCGACTGAATCCTTGTCATAGGCGAAAGGAGCTTCAAGACCAAGACGATACCAGACGCTCTGGGCGGCAGTAAGAGCGACCAGACTTACGCCTGCAGCTTCTTCGGTCGTTACCGTATCAGATATCCTCCATACAAGATCCCAAGGTACGATCAGATACTCTGCAAAGGCACCCGGCCGTTCGTTTACACTGCAAGCGCCTTGGAGGAAGCCAGCGACTCGATCTCCACGTGAGATGTTGGTCAGTGGGACGTCCGCGCCCAATGCCTCAACTTTTCCTGCAAAATCGCTTCCAATAGTTCGGCCTGAGCTCGCGAGCGGATGCGCGACATAGAGCGGATCGATTGGGTTGAGAGATATTGCCTCGACGCGCACGAGTAGCTCGTTAAATGCTGGAGTTGGTGATGAGATATCTTGAACGTGTGCCGTTGTGCGCTCCGCATTGAGTACAAGCGCTTTCATCGCTAATGCACGCAAGGCTGGGACAAGCGGCAATGTTTGATCGCACCAAAGGGATGAGGGAGCTCGTATAGTAACTGCAAAGACTCACATCATCCCGCCTATTTATAAGGTTTTTGAGCTGTGCATTGCAAGGGCATGCGTTGTCAGCAGCTGCTTACCAAGACACGCCCTTCACGTCAAGTCCACAAGTACGCCTTGCGACAAGGATACAAACTTTTCGTCAACGCGCTAAATTCTGAACAACTCATGGCTAGCGATTGCATGATGGTTGAAGTGTCGCATCGATGATACAGTGCTGCTGCGGTCTTCGGTCCTGGCGAATTTGCCCCAGCGGGCCGTTCCCACCTTGAGCTGGTGCGCAACCGCAGTGGCGCCTTCCACAAGGTTACGGCATGCCAACAACCTACCATGCCCACCAGATGGAGTCACTACCAGAAGAGCTACTCGTGCAGATTGTATTATATGTTGAGCAACAACATGGCGTCGCAGGTCTCTGCCGGATGAACCGTCGCCTCAACCGCATCGCCACCCCAGTCTTGTATGAGCGTTACCAAACCAGCTATGCCAGCATACCCAGTCGCTACTTGGCTACCCTCATCCAACGCCCTGACTTAGCGAAACGTGTAAAGTCATTGCGATGGGACTACAGCACGCTTGCAAAAGATCGGATCTCCGTCTTCGACTCGAACGACATTCAACAGACGCTGCGCGCATTCGAGTACCCTGTGTCAACCATTGCCAATCGATGTGCAGAAGCCATTAAACGCTCTACAGGCAATGGCGAGCTTACAGATGCTTTCTTCACGACCACGCTCTTGCACACGCCCGATGTCGAAGACATAGAAGTCATCGACAAATGGTACGGCGACGACGTCAGGTCGACACGAAGATGGGTCGATCCCATCCGGATGAAAGTGCCACATGGCTTTCATCATTTGAAGTCTGCCAGCGTCACGATGGCGTGCATGCAGTTTGACGATGTTATTATCTTGATGCGGCTGCCTTCTCTGCGGCGCCTGCAGCTTTGCAGCCTCGTCGAGCCTGAGGTGCGTGCTGTGGGTCTTGGAATTCCACCACGACCTTTCTCAAACGTTGACGACCTGAGCTTTCGATCTTGTCGCCTGAACTGGAAGACAGTGGCATGGATGATGGCGCCATGTAAGGTCTTGCGATGCTTCAGCTACGTCAGTTTCAATCTCGCATTGCTGCGCCTATCAACTCCTTCAGACCTGCAAGAACTGAGAAGCACGCTGGACAATCACAAGGATGCTCTCGAGTATCTGGACATTGAGGTCGACGTTCTGGTCTCGAGCGGTGAAGACCATGGCGAGATCGGGTCGTTTGCTGCTTACCCCAGGCTTACGCATCAACGGGTGTGGTTGAACCCCTTCAAGCCATATCGTGAACTGGGCCTGCTGACGCCTTGAGTTAATACTGCAACACCAAAAGGGGGCTCCTTCCTGGACATGCTGACGATGACGTCACGTCTGACCCTTGCATAACCTTACAACAACTTAATTGACAACACCACATCCTTTGCGTCTCTGAAGAACAGGAACTTACCATGGCGCCTTTCGCAGTCCGTCTTCCGAAACCGTTCGCCGACATTTCACGGGTGGCGCTGATGTACCCGTATGCAACGCACATGGAGCCTCTCAGCAACCTCACCAAGCACCTGAGAAACGAAGCCGATGCCTCACAGTCAGTACCCAATCTCTGGATCAAGCACGAAGACACCAACAGCGCGCTTGCGTATGGTGGCAACAAAGTGCGCAAACTTGAATATGTCATCGCCGACGCTGTCGCCCAGAAAGCAACCCACCTGGTCACTGTAGGCGGCGTACAGAGCAACAGCCAGCGTCAAGTCGCCGCAGCAGGAAACAGATATGGCATAAAAACTGTACTCACGCCGGATCCGACGATTGGAAACCCGTCAGGTGAGGATCGATCCGCATATGATAGCGCAGGCAATGTACAGATCAACAGCGTCTTGGGTGCGGAGTGGAAGCCTTCGACGCCTGAAGACAAGGCGGATGCGAACAAGGAGGGTGGAGACGGGCTGGCGTACGAAGTTGCTGCGAGACGAGAAATGGACAGAATCAAAGCTGAGGGCGGGACACCGTACTTCATCCCATCAGGAGCAAGTCTGCACAAGCTGGGTGGGTTGGGCTTTGCCAGGTTTGCGTTCGAGGTGAAAGAGCAGGAAAACGAGCTGGAAATGATCTTTGACGCTATCGTTGTATCGACAGCAAGTGGATCGACTTTAGGTGGTATGGCGGTGGGCTTCAAGCTGTTGGAAGACGACAAGAGGTTGATTGGCATACAAGCGACAAGCTGCGATTTGAGTGAAACATCAAGAGTGGTGCTCGCGTCAGCGAAGAACACAGCGAAGCTGATAGGGTTACAAGAGGACGATATCACAGAAAAGGACTTCGAGCTCGAAGGACGCTTCAATGGTGGCGCATACGGCCATCTCAACGAGGAGACGAAAGAAGCAATCAAGCTTCTAGCAAGTACTGAAGGCATTTTGACCGACCCAGTCTACACTGGCAAGGCTGTGGCTGGTCTTATCGGCCTGATCAGGGAAGGCGCGTTTGACGCAGCGCACAACGTTCTGTTCGTCCACACAGGAGGCACACCAGCACTATCAGCATATTCGTCATTTTCTTGAGTAGCCAAATGCCTCTAGTTCATTGCAATGCATGCTACCTCTACCATTTCAACGCGCTCTTAATAGCCGCAGCCAACACACTCCCCTCAGCCGCATGCGTCGCAGCATTAGGATGATAGTCACACCCCACCGCACTCCCCTGCGTCGGCCAATCCACAAAGTGCGCCTTCGCACCAATCTGCTTGACCGCATCCTGCACCGCCTTGGTCTGATTCGTCTTCTGCGCATCCGCCGCCGTTGGGTAGTAATCGCTCAACATCGGGCTATTGAGCAAGAAGAACTGCGCATTAGGGTACTTGCTCTGAATCGACTTCACGAACTTGACCAACCCGGCTGTGAACACAGATGGCTGGAGCACTTCGCGCGCGGCGTACTGCTGCCCTTGCGCGTCATAGCCCAGGTACGACCAGTCATTTGTTCCGAGGTTGATGACCACGGCGCTGGGTTTCCAGCTCGAGGGGAAGGTGTAGCTGTTATCCACGTCGTTGGCGCCGTAGCGCGTGTACAGCTCTGGGATCAAGGGGCTGGTGTCTGGGGTGCCTGAGGCGATGTTGCGGACGAGGCCTTTACCGCTCCAGGCGATGATGTTGTAGTCTGCGTCCAGTGCGTTGGCGGCGAGCACGCCGTAGGTCTTGGGATTGTCGGTTACGGCGGCGTTGTTGGTGCATGGGTTTACGCCGTCAAGGCCGTAGCCTACGGTGATGGAGTCGCCGATGACTTCGATTTGCCGGGTCAGTGGCTTTTCGGCGATGAAGCTGCCGTCTGTGGTCACTGTGTTGATGGACACGGTACCGAGAGCTGTTTCAGAGCGGCGGCGGAGTACGACGGAGTGGGTCCCTTGGACGAGCTTGGGGGTCGTGATAGTAGTGTTCACGACTTTTGCAACCTCAGTAGGTGCCTTGCCATCGATGATCAGATCAAAGCTGTTGTCTCCAACGATGTTCGCAAGACTTATGGCGGCAGATGTTCCCTTGAATGTGAACGACACGCCGGTGCCGGGCCAAGTCAGCTCTTTGGTTGCTGGGTTAACTCGTCCGAGGAATCGATAGCTCGAGGCAGCAGCAGCAGGAGCTGATGCGGGTATGGCGGAGACTAGACCGACGAAGAGGAGGAACGGAGCAAGCATCTTGTCGGCGGACGTCTTAGCTTGAAGGTATCGAGGATGCCAGTATGATCTCCAGAGGCTGACTTAGGGAAGAAACAAGCTGTTTGTCCTGGACACTTCGACCCGTGAACCAGTCACCGCACTGGGGACCCGTCCGTTCTTGAAGCACACCATGAGATGAACACTATGGAGAAATTGAAGATCTTAGTGAAGTAATGCCGGCTCCACGAGTGGAAGAGCCGGTTAATATATAGGAAATAACGCTAGCGACATGAAACATGCATGTGATTGGCCCTGCTAGATTGCGCCCGGTACAAAGGATAGAGATCTGCCTAGTTTCAGCGCCGTTGTCTGTCATATACGGAGCGACTGCTCCGTGGTACCTGGATCTGGTTAAGAATGAAGTTCTCCGCATCGTGTCTTGTGGAGAACTTCGTATCGCCGGCTACATATGGGAGATGTGGAAGCACTCGTTGAGAGCCGGTTTAGCTTGGTCGTAATGCGGATACCTCCGACGTGTGTTCACAATACTCCACTCGCGCCGAGGAGATATTCGAATAATCGATGTGATAGCGTAGATCGTGTGCGTATGGTACATGGTATCGTCAAGACTTTTGGATGAGGCGTCTTTTGCATTATTGACCCTTTACTGCTTCAACATCTTCCTGGTTGCGCCCTCCATCCACAGCTTCGTGTACCACCTGTGTGCCAGCTGGAAGTTCCATGGCAGTGGCTCGAGACCCTTACCCTCCTCTGTGGTATTGACGAACACGCTCTTGAGGTGGAACGTCGCAGTATCAGCCTTCTCATCGGTGCTGACCTCCATCGCGAAGAGGCCGTCGCTGGCACGGTGGTCCTGGTTGAGCGGCGAGTCTCCACAGCGTACAACGACCTGCATCACATTAGCCGACCGTCTTTGATTGACCTCACAGCTTTCTTCTTCAGGCTTACCTTGTTCGCATTGTGCTCCACAACCTCGAAATGATCCACAATCTTCTCTCCCACAGGGTATTCGCTCTTCTCTAGCTGCTTCACATCCCAGAGATGGTCCTCTCTCCCAGGAAGCGCGCGGTACTTCTTCTCCAGATACCTCCTCTGCACCCTAAATCCAATGCCGCTCCAAATACCCCTGCAGAAGTCTGTCGTCAAGCGCTCAACCGGCACCTTGTCGCCCTCCTTCAGCCCGTATCTTTCCCTGAACTTCTGGAGAGGCAGTGTCTTGATCGCGTGGTCAATGCAAACTGGCGCATTCTTCAGCGGATTGTGCTTTGCAAATGTCGGTGTCAGGAGATCGGGCGACGAGGTGTCGTAGGGAACAAAGGTCGTGTTGCGCGTGTAGAAGCTGAAGACTGAGTAACCGAGCAGCGCGTTTGCGGCCGCTGCACCGCCGAGTCCAAGAACAACGCCGAACAGGCGCTTGGTCCCAGATATGCGCTTGAATTCGGGAGGAGGAGAGATTGTGTTCATTGTGGCGGCAGTTGGGGTGCAACAAGCTAATTGGGAGGGGAGCTCGAGATGGTATCTGCTCGCGTCGAGCTCTCGTGAAGATTGTGGACCCTTTCGGAGCTTCGGCCGGAGATCGCAGGAAACAGCGAAGAGCGAGCTTTCTTGATTCGGCACCCGCGCGCACCTCTTGATCTGGCAAGGACACAAGAAATCGGACTTTTATTCGAGAATGAGTTTGTTAGTGCTGGGCAGGGCGTCTGTGTGTAAAAGCCGAGTCTGTCAGCGCACTCAGCGACACATCCAAGGTTGTACCACGTTCGGATGACAATATTGAGGAAGCCGAAGCCGAAGCCTGCCGGCGTATGAACGTCAAACGCCGACGATGCCAAAAGTGTCGCCAAAGTCAATCATGCAAGTGTCAAGGACGGTATATGTAGATTGGCCAGGCATCGAGCTTCTAGCTTCTGAACAACATGAGCCCCGACTCCTCAGCATCTGCCTCAATCTCCGATTCACTCTCCAAATCCTCTTCTCCCAGTCTCAGGCGCTTGCCGAACAAGCTGCCAAACAGCTCGTCTCTTTGTCTCTCGCCCCACTCTCCTCGCTCTTCGGGTGCCATGAAGTTCTGCAGCTTTTCCTGCACCGTATATCGTAGCCTTCGGCCTTTGCTTGCTTTTGTGTCCACCACCTTCTTCGTCTTTGCTTCTCTTGCTACCTGCCACGGTGCCTGCACAACGAACTCTGATGTGCCATTGGCATTGACATCCGCCGACCGCTGCTCCAAAAGCTCCTTCAGTAGTAGACCGTAGAAGTCGGCATCATCGTAAATAGCCGCATCAGGCTGTGCGCCCTTGTGTGCAGACTGCAACGGTGCGCAAGAACGTGGTGTTTGTGTGCGGGTAACCAGGTGCGACGAGGTTAGCTGTGAGTCAAGGACTTCGGTGAGTGTTTGCTGCGCCGAGGCGTTAAGGCGCGCTTTGTTATTCGTGACAGTCGTTGCCTTGGTCTTGTTAGACCAGCGTTCGAGGACCGCCTTCCTGTGCGGGACCGCTTCCTTTTCTGTCCCTTTGATCGAAGACCAGATATGGCTGGAGGAAGTGCTGGCATCGAAGGTGGTACGCTTGCGCTTCTCGCCGGTTCGCGACTCCTCGAGCGAGATGCGGAGGTCTGTGAGATTGTTGAGCAGGGTCAGCGCAGCAGCTTCGGCAGCCGAGACAGACGCATCTGGTGCAGTGGCCTCCTGGTGCTGCTCGACAGCCATTGAGTTTGTGGAGATGAGAGCCTTCTGCAGGCGGATACGTGTGTTGAGAAGAGTATCGAAAGTTTTGCGCTGCATCTTGACAGCCTCGCCCTTTGCGGCGTCTGATTGCGCACCAGCGGCAAGCGTCGAGGTCATAGATTTGGCGTCTTTCATGAGGTCGCGCACGGCGGCTGCGCCCGACTTGTCGTCGTCGTCACCAGACTCTTCTTCTTCTGACTCGTCTTGGACGTCCTCGTCCTCGTCCTCTACGTCTTCCTCGCCATCCATGTCCACGTCTTCGCTGTCCATCTCTTCGTCCTCTTCGTCCTCACCGTCATCTTCGTCCGACCCAGCATCTCCGTCGATCAAGGCGTTGAGGCCCTCCGAGAAGTCTGCTTCTTCGTCTCCAGCCACGCTGCCATCTTCGCTGTCCTCCTCGCTGTCGTCTTCGTTGAAACCTTTGGCGAAGGGATCGTCGCTGTCGCTGTTCTCGAGCTCGTCGCGGCTGACGCCTTTCCCTGCGTATTGCTTTCCAAGTGGCTTGGTCTCTTGCTTTCTCAGCTTGCTCTTGCCGACATCAACATAGTGTTCGCGTCCCGCATTTGCATCTTCGTCTTCAGACTCGGAAAATCCGGCATCTGAGCGTTCGTCTTCGCTGGAGCTCGGCGCAGGATCGAATAGCGACTCTGGGTCGAAGTCTGAATATTCGTGAGCATTTTTAGGAAGCAGTCTGTGGCATGGCAACTGACCTTTGAGCTTTGATTTACCCATTTTGCGCGTTTGGTGGAAGTTGCGACCGCCGCACTGCAGCAGCAAAGTTCGTACCGGCCGCCCCACTGAAAAGTTCAGGAAGGCGTAAGGCGCGTCTGTGCGGCCGTCTCCACCGCCGAGGCGCGCGCGACACCTCCGCCATCGCCGCAACAATGTCGACAATCCGCGATGCTGAAGCCAAGATTGTTCTCGACGCTGCGTTGCTTGCAGCATGAGAACCCTCTCGTAAGTTCAATCAGACCGGAATCAAGCTCCCGTCCATTGACACATCCAACAGGGTCTCCCGCGCTCTGGCGCACCGCCGCAGCTGCCGCGCATGCAGCGAGGCCTGCCGCAACGACGAAGCATAAAGGACGTGAAGAAGGTCATTGCCGTGTCTTCAGCGAAAGGAGGCGTGGGAAAGAGCACAATAGCGGGTAGCTCCCCACCACATAGAGGTTACATCATCTGCACCACTCACACATCATAGTCAACCTTGCGCTCAGCTTTGCACGCCGCGGCTACAGAGCAGGTATCCTCGACACCGACATCTTCGGCCCCTCGATCCCCACGCTCCTCAATCTCTCCGGCGAACCGCGTTTATCAGCGAGTCAGTCTCGACCCTGATCTTGGACCGTCCCCTTTGTCTGACAACGAGCAGACAACCAGCTGATACCGCTGTCAAACTATGGCCTCAAGTCCATGTCCATGGGATACCTCATACCAGAATCTTCGCCAGTAGCATGGCGCGGGCTCATGGTGATGAAGGCGCTACAACAATTACTCCACGAGGTAGAGTGGGGTGGACTGGACGTGCTGGTGCTTGACATGCCTCCAGGCACAGGGGACGTCCAGCTTACCATTACCCAGCAGCTCAACCTCGATGGCGCATTGATTGTGTCCACACCGCAGGATTTGTCGCTGAAGGACGCCGTGAAAGGGGTGGAGCTGTTCAAGAAGGTCAATGTTAACCTGCTTGGCCTGGTTTGCAACATGGCCGGATTCAAGTGCCCTGGTTGCGGCTCCGTGCATGAGGTGTTCGGTAACATGAACAAGATCAGGGATATGTGCGGAAAGTACGACTTGAAAATGCTGGGCGAGATCCCCCTTCACACAAGCATCAGCGATGATGCGGACAAGGGCAAGCCTACCGTTGTCGCAGAGCCGGATGGTGACAGAGCGAAGGCTTTCCTGGACATTGCTCGTGAGGTAGGGGCTGCAGTCGGCCTATCGAAGTAGGTGATTGTTGGGTCAAGGAACTGTTAGGAATGGCTCCGAAGCCTTTGACTGTTTCTGCCGCTTGTGTGTACTCGGCTTTGCCATCTGTAAACCAGTACCCGTATACGCATTGCGACTGCCCTCCAAGCAATTTTTGGAAACACGATGGAATGAGCTTTCTGATACCACAGGGCTCAGGTGCCAGGCTGGACCAAATAAGCAAGGATGCAAGAATCCGAAATTACGCGAAAGTCAGCTTACAGTTCAGCTTACGGTTCAGCTCGTCCGATATTCCCCAATCATCGCGCATCTTCAGGCGTACTGTGCTCATGCTGGGCGCCGTCCTACCCACACTGCATGGTACCAGCCACCAATTTTGGCTGATCTTGACGATCCCGCTGGGGAGGCGTTCATGGGTTCACTAATGCTGGCGCACACGCCATGAGGCGTACTTCGTACATAACTACTCTCCAGCCCTCCTTTTGCATTCCTTGAACCTTCAAATCTCTGGTCCGGATGAGGCACTATGGTTGTGCAACGAACGCTAACGGGGTATCGTAAAGTCCATGATGAGACCGCCCCGTTTGAGGATACGGATGATATCGAGCTACTCCAACGTCAAATGTGAAACACCACAGTACAGCTGTAAGCAAGCCCTATGCTGACTTAGCCTCAAGGAACTGTAGCGAAGCCCGACACCTAGACGACGTTGTGCAGAATGCTCGTCAAGAAATCACTCTCGAGCGACAGCCACTTGCAGACAACGCGCATAGCGGAGGCTTCCTTCATCGACGATACCCCGGTCAATATCAATTGCTTACCGGATGGCGGGTGGGCGTGCTTGCCGCCTTTGTCGGCACCACAGCAGTGTGCCTGTTCAACATCGTCATGACTGCATACATTGTGGCCGAACCGTGGGGTCCTCGTCGAGGCGCCTTTGGTCTACTCTACACCGGTAGCTGCGACAGAGCAAGGTCTTTAAACGTCTGGATCCATCTGATTGTCAATATCCTCAGTACGCTCCTCCTCGGCGCAAGCAACTACTGTATGCAAGTTTTATGCGCCCCGACCCGAGATGAACTGGTTCAAGCGCATGCCATACAGCTTTGGCTTCACATTGGCGTTCCTAGCTTCCGCAATCTCCGTTTCATTGCACGCGACAGAGCCTACATATGGCTGGCGTTGTTCCTGTCGTCTGTGCCACTCCACCTGTTTTTCAACTCGGTCGCTATCACTTCGTTGCAAGGCAATGAGTACATGGTCATCCCGACTATTGAGGACTGGCTGGATGGTGCAACGTACAATACATCTGGCTTTGTCGGCATGGACTTGAATACCACTATCAAAGATGCAATCATTTCTGACATCGATTCTTCCTGGCCGTACAGCATTTCTGACAACAATACATACGTCTACGGCAAAAATGCGAGTAATCGCACCGACGTTCCGGCCACATACCGTGAGGTCGCGGCGGACGAGTGTTTCGACTTGTACAATAGACAATACATCTCAGCTGTCGGTAACGTATACATCATACAAGAGAGTCCGGCAATTTGGCGGAACTTGTCCGAGTGGTGGCCACAGTTTAACAGCAATCAGACTCTTACGTGGAATAGCTCGATGGAAGGTAGGGCACTCAGCACTGACGGACAAGAGCTGACCAAAAATGCTTCCTTCCCATTCAAGAGCATGCCTGACTTCTATCAGTCGAACGGCTGGCGGTGTCCGTCCCATACTCCAAGAACTTGCAACACCGGCAATCCCATCGAAGTGCCACAGAACAGAATGGACTGGCAACCTTTCGAAGCGCGGATACGACATTGTCTTGTCGAAACAGTCGAAGAGCGATGCAACGTGTTGTTTAGCATCCCAATTGCCGCTCTTGTAATTGTCTCAAATGTCGTCAAAGCTATTTGTATGGCTCTCACGCTGTACAAGTACCGACGCTACTCTCCCCTCGTAACACTGGGGGATGCAATAGCACACTTCCTAGACTATCCGGATCCTCAGACAAAGGGAAGATGCCTCTTCTCAAGGCGCCATATCGAGACGCAGTGGACATGGGAGCGCAGCCGCGGGGCTAAGGCAGATGAGCTTGGGGTCGAGCCAGAAGTATATAAACCGAAGCGGCTGCTGTGGCAGTCTGCTCCTAGTGGCCGCAGATGGGCCGCAACATACTTCTCGTAAGCATTCCAGTTGTCCAAGCGAAGACGAGTGCTGACAGCTGATCTAGTCTCTTTCTCGCTGTCCTTCTCGGTATTAGCTGCATAACGCGCTCCTTAATTGGCATGCCCAAAGATATCAAGAAACTTTGGAGCATTGGGTTTGGAACCATCTCCGGTAACAACCTCCTCGAGATCGACATCAACCTCACAGGAGCTATCGTGATTGCAAACGTCCCGCAGGTCTTGCTGTCATACCTTTATCTCGCATTCAACGCTCTGTACACCAGCATGTTCATTGCACGCGAATGGTCAGCCTACTCACACGAGCGAAAGCCGCTTCGCGTGACGTCGCCCATTGGCCAACAGCGAGATACCTACTGGCTTCACGTTCCATTCCGATACGCTGCACCGATGTTGGCCATCTCGGGCCTCTTCCATTGGCTGACATCTCAGAGCATCTTCGTGGTTTCGATCTTTGTCCTGGAGCCTTATCAACGCATGGTCACACGGCAGATCTCGACGTGCGGTTTCTCTCCCATCGCCATCATTTTAGCCACATCTCTAGGAGCCGCCATCGCACTTGGGGGCCTCATCATCGGCAGGTTGAAGTTTGCAGACGGCATGCCTGTGGCATCTAGTTGCTCTGCAGCTATCAGCGCAGCCTGTCATCCTTCATCCGAGGATGCGAATGCGAGCTCTTTACCCGTACAGTGGGGCGCCGTCACGCATGGAAAGCGTACAAGCAACACGGGAGAGCCTGTAGGCCATTGTGCGTTCTCGAGTCTGCCAGTCGAGGAGCCCATCCCGGGTCGGCTGTACGCTTGATGGGTCATAGAACACTCAGATTTAAATTGAGACTCGATCGCCAGAGCTGATACAAACGACATATCCGTGTGGCAGTTACGCTGAGATTTGTCGTGCCTTCCCCTCTTGCACCGCAGCGTCACCTCCCATCCATAATTTACGCTAATCATACTTCAACATCAACCCACAATCGTCGAATCGTTATGTTTCCGTTAAGTCACGAGCGTATGCTCAGATGGCAAACTGTAGCTTGCTATCTGAGAAGTGGGATGTATAGGTCTATACAGCCTTATGAAAGCGGGCCCGGACTACACTATGTTAATGGAGAGCTCCAGGGTTCGTCCTGGCGTGGCCAGCTCGTGTGCAATTTCCTGAGACGGGCACTAGTGTCGATTTGAATTCTTTCAAGCTTGCTTGGTCCCCGCGAGGCGGCTCTTGAGCATAAAATTCGCCTTCATCCGCGAATGCCAGGCCGCGCTAGCGCGCTCAAAGTCGATCTTCTCCTCCCCGTCCCTGCTGCACTTTCCCGTGACAACCACTCTGCATCTCACCACAGCCTACACTGCATCGACGCTACCACCGAGCGAATGATGGAGATCGCCCGCCAGCCTGGCGTTGCGCAAGGAGGTTGACCGATCGCGTCTGCGCCTCGTTGAGTTAGTCCAGGCACGCGAGTACCTCTGCCTAAGCTGATGTTTTACCATAAGTGCTTTTAGCCAGCACAGCGCCGCTTCTTATCGGGGTTGTGCGCTGCTGTCGCAGCGATAATCTCGACCATCTCGAAAATCACGCCACAACCAAAGTACAGCAGCACCAGCAACACATCAGGACTCGCGGCTTAGCTTACAGGCGTCACTGGATGAGAGCGACATTCGATCAGATTTATTGCGTCCTTCCTGCCGATGTTTGCGCCGCCATTTTCATCGAACTGCATCGCAGCCAAAACTCGGGATGCCGAAGCTCACACTTGTACACTCATACCGTGTGCCTGTATTAGACCAGTGAAGAACGCGACGAGAATGTCCTGCGCGCCGTGTCTTGGAAGGGGCTATACTTCAGGATTGAATGTGTGTAGATGAATCAACTATTCGATGAAATCGTCAAGGCTTTACACAGCAGCTTGGAGTCCAAGGAAGCTATGCTGATACATGGCGGCTTCAGAGCGTGGATGACTGGAGAAATCTGGCAGCGTGGTACTGCTCCCGCGGTACATTTGGAGCACATCAAGATCAGCGTATGCGATTAGATGCGCGGGAGATTTGAGCTTCTGAAGAATTTGCAGGGTCTTTCACGGCTGCGATGGTCGACTGACGTAGATGCAGGAGACGAGGAAGTGAGTGGCAGAGGTAAGACGCGGAGATTACAAATGAAGACCATATGGCGCCTGCGACGAGCCTTCTGGTGGCTTTAGAACACGTGCTGATGTCGAAGGAATCCACGTCAACAGAACGCAATACGAATGCATGATCCCCAAAGTCTGCGATGCGCTATTATGCTTAAAGGAAATGACATCTTTGTGCAGCATAAAGGCCGTTGACCAGACCTTCTAATATGTTCTAAGACATAGAAAAGCAACCATCACCATGTCTTATTTATGAGCAGTAATGGCAGCCGGAGGGGCTAGTGCGTTGCCGAATACGTAGTGTTAGTCAGTAAAGTCACCCTGCGTACGATCCCACACCTTTGGTCTAGCATCTGTCTGGTGACTGACCCAACATCACCACGTTCTTCCATTGACAACCAGCTGACGGTTGCAGTTGTAAACCTTTTCGAACAAGATCATCCCTCCCTCAATTACTGAAGGCAATCAGAACAATAACAAGGTGAGCGCCAAGGACCCTTCTTGTAATAGATAGGCGCCTTGCCTTCGATACCTATACTACGAGGTCTCTCTATTTTCACCAAAAGGTAAGCACAAGAATTCTAAAGCTAGAATTCCTTGCGTAGTATAATATATATAGCACATGTGGCTTAGTGCATGTAACTAGGCTGTTAAACTTCTGACATGATGCTGCAGTTTATTAAATTAGCCATTGTTACAACACCGCCGCCTCTCGAGAGGTACTCACTTATATATCTAGTTATGATTTTCCAGGGGCATTACCAAAGTCTTTAACCTCCCCTACACGAATAATACTGTTACGATCCTCAGAACACAAATGTTCGCGATGTGAATTACACCCTAGTGCGGCACAGCAAGAATTACTAACAGGGGTGATTACATGCAGGAAGAACAGGACAGGACACAGCCCTTGCTAATTAAGGTTACGTTACGTAACACTAAGCAAATAAGCCTTAGCAATAATTAGTATAATTAGTGCTTAGTACAATTAGTAATTAGTGTAATTAGTAAACCCTATAACTCTAAGCATCCTACATATCTCCTTAGTATATAGCACATAGGAATATAACCCTTATAGTTTATGTTTAACTTTGTTAATTAAGTTACTTCTTAGAATCTTAACCCTAAATACTATAGCTAGTTAATCCTGTCGCCTGTTATTAAATTAACCCTAAGTTATATATTAGACTTTGTCTAATAACTCACCCTACTGTTGTAGAATTAGCGCTTATCCCTAAGAACTAACAGAACCTGTATTAGAGGACTTTGTCCTGTATATAACTTTAACACTTTAAACACCCCTAAGATAAGTACTATCTTAGGAACACGCTCTACCCCTAGCAGCTCTAATATAGATATTAACTATAAACCTCTAGCCTACACCTCTAGTATAAACGTTAATAAGCCTAACTTATACTATAGAGAACGTAGCAAGCTTAATAACTAGCTTATATAGTAGGACCTCTTCTTTACCTTCTAAGGTAAGAAGGTACCTAAGATTAAGCAAGTTATCCTTATAGCTAGCTAAATGCAAGGCAAGGCCTTCTAGTAGATTAAGCCCTTTATATAGCAGTACTAAACTAGCAAGGCCCTAGATAAGGTAGATAAGTAGATAAGAGACTTTAATACATTGAAGGAAAAGATTAAGCTAATCTTTAGAGTCTCTAATAAACCTACTCTTGCTTAACGCAATATCTAACGTATTAGGCAGGAGAAGTTAGCTGCAGATTACGCAGCAGAGTTTTAGCAGCTAGCTGCTAACACTAACTAGGACAACACTGCCCTAATAACAATGTTCTAACAGGGACTGAAGCCTAAAGTTAAGGAGGAACTTATGCGCACTAGCGTAAGTGTTAGAACCCTTAATAGCCTTATTAACATAGCTATTAATATTAGTGTTTAGTTTAGGAACTCTAGCAGGAACTATAAGATAATCCAAGAGCGCGCGTAGTCTTAACTAACAGGCGCCTGCCTCTACGCAACCTATAGCGCAACAACAACTTCTACCGCAGACAGCGCAGCAGTTATTATCAATCTAACACAGGACGACGCATCCACTAGAACACAAACAGTGGATACCACGAACCTAAAGCCATAGACCTATTGAACATTAACAAAGGACCTAATCGGTGGAACAAGGATTAGAGTAAGGGAAGCAAGCTAAATAAGTCTAGTGTAACTTGTTATAGATATAGTAAGTAAGGCCACTTTGCCTGCAACTATTACATAAAGAACAAAGTAGTTTAACAGCTGAATATGCTAACTACTAGCAATAAAGGGACTAGTAACAAATAGGAAGTTCTTTCTAATAACATAGGACGTCTTATAAAAGACGACTACTCTAGAAGAAATAACAATTACATTAAGTACTCTAATAAGGACATATTACAGATTAATGTCCGCAAAGCATATAACTAAGCACCTACGCTATACTTAGAGGAGGAACCTCTAGTGCTGCAGAAACAACTAAGATTACTACTAAAGGGTTACCTAAACGCTAGGGATAGTATAATCCTAGTATAGAAAGAAAGTAATAGTATGCTTGTCTACTACACTAGCGACATCTATGTTAGCAACGGCTTCGTAATTAATAAGCTGCAACAACGAACTAAGACCCGCACTGCACGAGAGCAACACGAGGAGAATTAGTGTGATTATGCACTACGCGAATCCAACGAGCGACAGGCTCGCGACGTAGCACGACACAACGACGTATATGGCTGCTACACCAGCGCCAACGCGCTTATGGCTATTCTAACTAATAACCTACAAGAAACTAAAACATAGCTTAAGAAGGTCCTAAAGGGATACTATAATTAAGGAACGCAGACTAATAATATCCTACTTAAGCCTAGGTTTAAGAAGGACTGCAAAAACACCCTTATTGCTATTACTACTATCCTAAAGTTAGAGAATAAATAAGGACATAAATAGATCTAGGAGTAGGCTAAGAACAACTAAGCTACTCTAGAATAAATCTAGAAGTCTAATAGTAATTAGAAGGGTCTTAGCAAACTAGACTTTAACTAATAACCTATAGCGCTTTAATATACTAGACCTATGTATATGTGAGAAAGTAGTAGTGTGGAAGGTAGATGAGATAAATTGCTTGACTTGTTTGTATCGTCTGACAGCTCCAATATATACAACCAATTCGGATATAACTTATCCGTTCGGTAACTAGGTATCCGTTCGGAAAGTAAGTATCCGTTTAGAACCTTGATATCTAAAGGCTCTCTAAAACACACTAGTGTTTTACAACTGTTTCTAAGCTTTGTTATAAAACATTTACCGTTTTAAGCTCTAAAGTGCTTGGTTTGCCTGATTGTGATAAGTCTGCTGAAGACTCAAAGTTACACAAATTAATTACAGGCTAGGCTTAGGTACCCTAGGCTTAGTAAGCTCGGGTAAGGTGTACTAGTATATAATAGCTCTGTATTGAAAACTTTAGGTGTGATTTGTTGGGTCACACACAAGATTATATGAAGTTTAGCTGTTTTCTCTGCGTGCCCTTCTTGTTTTCGAAGCCTGTCTTAGACTCTAGCTTAGTGAGCTATGGTAATAGACCTTAGAAACTGCTTACACAGCTTTATTACATGTAGAATACTTTAGTCTAAGAAGGCTAGTCTTATTTATGGAGTGTAGCCTCCACCAGAGTGTATTATTTCATTTGTGCAATCTTTTCCATTGTAGGTTTTCTGGTTACTACCCTATAAAACTTAGTGGTTTTCACAGTATAATCTAGACTACTAAAATAAGAAGTATAGATTATTTTCTTAGATAGCCTATTCTTATAATAAGTGCACAACACACTATGATAGCAAGGTAGCTAAGGGATAGTTTTCTAGCATATAACAACCTTACTAGCAGTAATAGTATAAACGCAGCAACAACCTGTGCAAGGTATACCTCTAGGATAAGCAAATAAAACAAAACTTTCTAAGAGAAGCGCACCTATAAGTTATATTCTCTACGTCTCTTATTATTAATAACTAATGCTTTAACCCTAACTAGCAATAGTGCTTAAATAATGAATACTTAGCGCACGCAGAGCGCAAGGAATAGAACAGCTATAGACTAGACAAGTCTCTTTTAGGGTAGTGCTTAAGAGCGCTAGGGATTGCTCTATTAATAACATTAGGACTAATTACCTTATTAAACTCACAGTCTCTATAGGAGGCGTGCAGTTAAAGGCATTATTAGACTTAGGTGCTTAGAGAAACTACATATCCTGCACAGCAGCAGACAGAGCTAGAATCTTACTGTAGTACAATCGGGTGCCAAAAGTCTGTTCGCCCTATGCGCACGAGCTACCACATCAACACATCGATCTCAACTTTGAAGAAGGATAAATGCACCCCACGTAGACTAATTGAGACAGTAGGGGTGGCAAAATAATTGCATTACACTTAATATTTAGTTTAGTAGCCCTTTGCCTGTCTTATAACGTCTAGTTGTCGTGGCATGGACCTGATTAGTTTGCTGATTAATGAATCTGGTATGGCAGCCTATGCCTTATGCAAACCCTCTTTAAATACGCCCTACTCTGCTTGAGAGTCTCCTATATAATTAAACTTAGGATGAAGCTTATAGAGCTTCTTTTTGAGTGCCTACTAGAGGTGTTTAATGGGGTTAAGGTCTAGAGAATATGGTAGCTAGTTGACTGTAGCAACCCTGTGAGACTCTAACCACTCCTGTGAGGCTAATGCAGTGTGGATAGGTGCGTTATCCTGCATAAACTACTGGCTAGGCCTGTAATTACCCTGCAGCCCCTCTTCTAACGCTTGGATATAGCTTTGAGCTGTATACCCACGCCTGGCAGTTGTCTTATTGCGGCTCATGACCACTAGAGGACTACGCTAAACTCGACCTCCTGGTGTCAAGGATATTGACGCCTATACCATCTGAGCAGGTTACAGTGCAGTGGTAACCTCCTCTACTATCTTATGAGACCATTTCTTATTAGGTAATTGCTATACCTACGGTGTGTTGTGGCTAGATCCCTGAGCGATGCTGCACTTGTTACTGAACTTAAACTAACGCCTTCTCTAATTAAAGCCTTGCTAATTAATAGTAAGATAGCAACGAAGTATTGCTATAGGTTTGTTTATTTTTAGTCTGCGCTTAGCTATAAACTTGTGGTAGCCTTGTTCTGCCATTGCTTGTTGGATAGTACGCTGTGAGACGCGTGGGTAGGTGCTGCTGGGTTCTTTAATCCCCACCTCCTCCATGAGCTTATAGTACTTGATTCTGGGCTTCTGTTGGGTAACACGTTGCAGCTAGCGATGATCTTTGCTAAATAACATAGGCGGACAGCCTGTTCTAGGTTGCAACGTAGTTCTAGAGGTCTCCTTCTATGAAGTGATTGTTTTTTGAATATAGCGTGTTGAGCAACTAAGAGCAGCTGCAATTTTCTTTCTCTCTATACTAGTGTTGAATTAAGCTAAGCAATAAACGTGCTGCGCTTCCAATAATTTACCTCTAGGCATTTAATGCCCTGAAATTTTAGTACTAAAAGAACCTATGTTAATGTGGCAGTATGCTATTAAAGAAGACGCTGTTCTGGAGAATTAAGGGGTGACGGTGGCTCGTGCGTTTCGCGCGAACAGACTTTTGGCTTAGTACAGTATAAGAAGAACCTATACCCCTTATAAGTAGCTAACAGAGAACTAATACTAGGGGAAGACAAAGTTATGCTTAAATTTTAAGGTGCTGCTATTAGACTAGAACACTATAAAGAAAAGCTAGACCTAGATATCCTTAGGACAGCTGCCTATAATATTATATTACAACTACTATAGTTAAGGAAGCATAACCTACACATTAACTAGGCAAAGAGAAGGCTTTGATTTAACAGGTATAGATGTAGCACTACTACACGCTATCCTATGCAGCCTATGCTAGAGCTAGTAAATAAGAAGGAGGTTAACAATATCTCTTTAACACATAAGACACGCTAAGATAGAGTAGTTAATTATGCAGACTAAGAAAGCCCCTCTGCAACAATTAAGGAGACTAAGAGTGCACCTCCTGCTATACTAGATGTATATTATTAGTACGCCTAGATATTTAAAGAAGAGTTATCTATAAAAGCGCTACCTAAGCGTTAACCTTAGGATTATAAGATTAAACTTATTGAAGGGAAAGAACTACCCTTTAGGCTAATATACTAGCTATCTAAGAAGGGACTAGAAGTACTCTGCATATATATTAAAAAGAACCTTATAAAGAGATTTATTAGAAAATCTAAATCTCTAGTAGAATTCCCTATTCTATTTATACTAAAGAAAGATGGTAGATAGAGAGCTGATATTAACTAACGTGTTTCCCAAGCGAGCGCCCCACCCAAGCGAGCGCCTCACCTCCGCCGCGAAAACGCCTGCGCAGCGCTGTGCTGCAACACCACGCAATTAAATCGTAGCTAATAGAACGCAATAATACTATTTAGAAGCTTCGCTATTATCTGCGTCCTCTACTTCTACCTTGCAGGTGCGGGAATTGTGTCCAATCTCACCGCAACGCCCGCAGCGTTGTCTAGCTCGCACCCTCTTTGCAGGCGTCTCAGCCTCACCACAACCACTACCCTCCTTTTCAGCAATTAAGTCAGCTACTTCGCTAACTGTAAGCGTCTCCTCTGCGCGTATATAGCGTTGCTTACGGGTCTTGCGCTTTGTAGACGCTTCTACAGCGTCTTGAAGGCGGCCTATTTCCTCCTGCATTAACACCATATTGTGAGCTATCTGCTGAGCGCCCTTTGCCAATTGTTTGACTTGCTTATCTAACGAACTTGCTGGAGACCCTTGATGAATTTGAATCCGCTTTCGAACTAGAGTTGACTGCTCCTCTACTTCGTGAGCGTTGCATGGTGTCTTTGGCTCCTAGGCGACGTTGCTGGGTTTTGGTGGCGTTGGCGTGCGCAGACGCACATCAAGCTTCGATAGCACAGCCTCTGGGTTGTGTGGGACTAGCCCAGCACCTCTAAAGCCTGCACGAACGTTCTCTGCAGTAAACGCCTTACTAAAAGCTGCTTTAAAGGCTGGTAGGAAGGTTTCCTTGTTGATATGGTTTATGCGGCTGCGTGCCAAGGCCGAAATCTCGTCGCCGTACAGGCGCTTCAGCGGCGAGAAGCAGGCGACGTCAAGTGGCTGCAGCAGGTGCGACGAGTGTGGGGGCATGCAGAGAGTGATTATCTTCTTCTCCATACAGAGATCCTGGAAACCTACTGAGCAGTGACTCTCGTGGCCATCAATAATCAGTAGCTGATAGGTACCAACAGGCTTCGCATGCGAGTCGAAGTGTTCAAGCCACGCAAGCGCCAAATTGTTGTTAGTCCAGCCAGTAGGACTAACATTAATAACCCAGTCCCGTGGGAGGTCCTTAGTAAACCAGTTGGAGATAAGAACCTTGCCTGCAAGGATGAGGAACGGTGGGATTACCTTCCCCGTCGACCCGACGCCTTGTACCAGGGTAACCCACTCGCGATCGCCAGGCTGGAG
>JAKJXN010000073.1:0-147462 GCA_022225945.1 Didymella pomorum
TGCATCTTTGTTGTTCAGGTGGGGTGCGGTCTCCAACAAGGTCGTCGTGCCGCCTTGTAATACTTCCCACCGTACATAACCGTGCATCCCCTGGGTCTCTGTTCATGTTCGTAACACGTTGCTAGGTTTTAGTGGCGTTGGTGTGCGCAGGCGCACATTAAGCTTTAATAGCACAGCCTCTAGGTTGTGTGGGACTAGCCTAGCACCTCTAAAGCCTGCACGAACGTTCTCTGTAGTAAACGCCTTACTAAAAGCTGCTTTAAAGGCTGGTAGGAAGGTTTCCTTGTTAATATAGTTTATGCAGCTGCGTGCCAAGGCCGAAATCTTGTTGCCGTACAGGCGCTTCAGCGGCGAGAAGCAGGCGACGTTAAGTGGCTGCAGCAGGTGCGACGAGTGTGGGGGCATACAGAGAGTGATTATCTTCTTCTCCATACAGAGATCCTGGAAACCTACTAAGCAGTGACTCTCGTGGCTATTAATAATTAGTAGCCGATAGGTACTAACAGGCTTCGCATGCAAGTTGAAGTGTTTAAGCCAGGCAAGCGCCAAATTGTTGTTAGTCCAGCTAGTAGGACTAACATTAATAACCTAGTCCTGTAGGAGGTCCTTAGTAAACTAGTTGGAGATAAGAACCTTGCCTGCAAGGATAAGGAACAGTGGGATTACCTTCCCCGTCGACCCGACGCCTTGTACCAGGGTAACCCACTCGCAATCGCCAGGCTGGAGTTTCTTCCGCTTCCTAGGCTTCTCTAAGCCTGTTACTACTAGTTGCGACAAGATCTTTCCTATTAGGAAGCCAGACTTGTTAAAGTTGTACATGTCCTTGTCTATAATACTATACTTCGCCTTTATCGATTGAACACGTGTGAACTAGGGCTAGATAACCGCTGCGTCCTTGCAGGCAGCTCGCTAGCGATTGTATAGGCAGGTCTATCGCTTTTGCAGCTTAGGTGTGCGTTTCACAAAGTTATTAACCTAATTCTTGCCAACAGGCTCTGCGTCGCGTGCGCGGAGCAGTCTATCAGCCATATCTTGTACAAGAAGCTTTAATAGGGATATCCCTCGTAGATCTTGCTTAAGTATCTGTTTAACAATCGCCTCCTCTTCTAGCTTTGTCAGGCGCTTTAAGTTCAGCTCGCAGTCGCGTTAAGAGCGTGTTCCGTCGCGTTGTCGTCAGATCGTTCGTAATAGCACTTTGTAGACAATTTCCGCGCGTTAGATACTTTTAATTTAGTTTTTTAAGATATCTAATAAGGCAAGCTGTACATCAGCTTCAGTATAGGGCCTAGCAGCTTGTTGTAGTTAAGACATTGCGTGTTGTCGTTGCGCAGGCGTTTTCGCGGCGGAGGTGAGGCGCTCGCTTGGGTGGGGCGCTCGCTTGGGAAACACGTTACTTCCTCAAGCCGTTAACTCCTTGTGTCAGCGGTACTGTTCTCTCGTAGATTCCTGGATTTGTGAAGCACGGGATCATGATGCTGATACAGATGTATTTGTGGTCGTACAGAGTTGTGACAAAAGGCGAATTGGGGTTGTACCTGCGTTGTTGATTTCTTCTTCGACCCTGGACTTTATCATAAGGCTTGACGGCTTTGACATCTGTGCGGCTAAAGTTCGTGCATGTCCACGGGTAGCCTGCCTTGGTTATTTCAAGAACACAGATGTAAACCTGACGCCCCGCGACGCATCAATCAGCCACCGGTCTTATCTGGGCGTCTTCACGAGACTTGCTCTTTCAAGATCTCAGTCGACATCGAAAATTCGTCAGCACTTCAAAGGCCGCGGGGCAGCATCTCGCGATCAGGGATGAACAAGTTTGAAAGTGTATGAATGCTTTGTTCCTTGTATAGAACACTTTTTGTGACTTGAGTGCACAAGGACCCACAGATACACTCCTCACAGATACCGCGCGGTGAATTCGCCGATGTACACCTATCGGCCCGCGTGACAGGGCTGAATCACTTTGTCGTGTCAACGCTCACCGAGTGACTACAACAGCTTCCCGGCACAGATCCCACGCTCGCAGCGCCATGTTGAGCAGATCCGGCGGACTTTGTTAAGCGACTATTCGAGTGGTGCTAGAGAGACGAGATGCTGTCAATGACCTGCAGCCTTGTCGGGCGGTTAGGGCCTCAACAAGGTCTCGTGGTCCGCTGAAGAGGGGCCGGAGGATTTATGAGCACCAGCAGCAGTCCGGAAATCCAATGCCCTGCCGATACTGGTGTCTCATTTCGCGATGCAATAATAATTATTACCACGACTGCCGTATTTGGAGAGCCCTCACAGCGCAGCTGCCCGGCTAGAGGTGTCAAGGCGCTGCAACAGCTTGAAACGAATTCTGGCTGCCGAAGTAAATATAGCTTGGTGTTCATTGACCTTCAATGTTTCGCACATCTCTCGGCGCTGCAGTGTAGCAGTTGCTGCAAAGCTCACGGACGTGGTGGGGTTTCACGCTCGGCGTTAGCAAGCAAGGCTCCGGCGAAGCAGAGTGGGCTCTGTCTTGCGCCGGAGATGCTTTGCAAGACGTGCGGCGGCTTAGTGATACTGAGTGACCTGGGTGTTTACTGATAGCGAGCTTAAAGAGGTGTGGCTGCCGTGTAAGATTGCGTGAAGTGTTTTCCTCGAGCAATTCGTCATCATTGAAGCTTTGGCGGCCAACGCGCTCATAACGTCACACGGTGCAACACCTAAACTCCCGCCGCACTAGAGCCAGAGGGCCCCGATTCTAAACCCCACCACGTCGAAGCTTTTCCTTCAGCCAACAATTCATCCGCGTCTTCCGCCCTTCACTCGAGACGTGTTCCTTCCTCCATCCCCTAAATACCCTCAAGGTCACCAATTGCCCTTGATACCCCGCCCCACCGCGTCCCTCAACAGTATCAATCAGAATCCCCCATCGGCGATTACCATGGCGGACACCGTTATTCAGCCTGAGGTCGAGGCCAATGCCGGGTACGTCAGTTGTGTTGCATTACCCTGTGCGCTGGAAACGCCCTCGGAGATCTTCCCGCGCCTTCCATCGTGGTGTTGATGTTGTGGTGGAGCTTTGGTAATCATCCAGACTTCACCAGAGGGGTAGTTTCATAGCAGCACAGGAAGAGCCCGCGATGGTTTTTGGAGATTTATGGGCTGACTTGCACCTTTTGCAGCACCCTGGAGCTCAAGGAAAACACCATCATCGTAGTTCTCGGCGCCTCTGGTGACTTGGCCAAGAAGAAGACCGTAAGTACTCGAACGCCCAGCCACAGACATCTTAGCTAATCCATCCAGTTCCCTGCGCTCTTCGGTCTCGTAAGTTCCACATTCGATCGACCGCCATCCGCACTGACATGACTTCAAGTACCGCAACAACTTCCTCCCCAAGGACATCCGCATCGTTGGATATGCGCGCACAAAGATGGACCATGAGGAGTTCCTCAAGCGCGTCAAGTCTTACATCAAGACCCCCACACAGGAGCTGGAAAAGCAGCTTGAGGAGTTTGTTGGCTTCTGCTCATACGTCTCCGGCCAGTACGACAAGGACGAGTCCTTCATCGAGCTCGAGAAGCACCTGGGCGAGCTGGAGCAGGGTCGCAAGGAGAACAACCGTATCTTCTACATGGCCCTCCCTCCCAGCGTTTTCATCACAGTTTCGCAGCACTTGAAGCGCAACAACTACCCCAAGAACGGTATCTCCCGTGTTATTGTGAGTTGACCACACGGGTTATATTGGTGGCCAGATCTAACGCATGCGCGTAGGTTGAGAAGCCGTTCGGAAAGGACCTCCAGAGCTCCCGCGAGCTCCAGAAGGCACTCGCGCCCGACTGGTCTGAGGACGAGCTTTTCCGTATTGACCACTACCTTGGTAAGGAGATGGTCAAGAACATCTTGATTCTCCGGTTCGGAAATGAGTTCTTCGGCGCAACATGGAACCGCAACCACATCGACAACATTCAGGTACGTGATATGGGATTGATGCACAATGGACATGCTGACACAGGATAGATCACATTCAAGGAGCCGTTCGGAACAGAAGGCCGTGGTGGTTACTTCGACGAGTTCGGCATCATCCGTGATGTCATGCAGAACCACTTGCTCCAGGTCCTCACTCTCCTCGCCATGGAGCGCCCCATCTCCTTCTCCGCCGAAGACATCCGTGACGAGAAGGTCCGTGTCCTGCGAGGCATGGCCGCGATCGAGCCTAAGAACGTCATCATCGGACAGTACGGAAAGTCGCTCGATGGACAAAAGCCTGGTTACAAGGAGGATGACACAGTTCCCAAGGACTCGCGATGCCCCACATTCGCCTCGATGGTCGCATACATCAAGAACGAGCGATGGGACGGTGTGCCTTTCATCCTGAAGGCAGGAAAGGCGCTCAACGAGCAGAAGACTGAGGTCCGCATTCAGTTCAAGGATGTCACCTCCGGTATCTTCAAGGACATTCCCCGTAACGAGCTCGTTATCCGTGTGCAGCCCAACGAGTCCGTCTACATCAAGATGAACTCCAAGCTGCCCGGTCTCAGCATGCAGACCGTTGTCACAGAGCTCGACCTGACGTACAGGCGGCGATTCTCCGACCTCAAGATCCCCGAGGCCTACGAGTCGCTCATTCTCGATGCGCTCAAGGGCGACCACAGCAACTTTGTCCGTGACGATGAGCTCGACGCTTCTTGGAGGATCTTCTCGCCTCTGCTGCACTACCTTGACGACAACAAGGAGATTATCCCAATGGAGTACCCCTATGGTACGGTTCAAATCCCATCATTCGCGTACAACTGCTGACAGAACATCAGGATCTCGCGGCCCCGCCGTTTTGGACGACTTCACATCGTCCTACGGCTACAAGTTCAGCGACGCAGCAGGTAGGACTTAAACTCTGTGCCATGATTTAAGCGATTCGCTAACGTATTCGCAGGCTACCAATGGCCCATGCAGGAGGAGGGCAAGTTGTAATTGCGCCTTTCATGCAGAAAAGTTGGTTATACCACAGTAATGGAGTCATGAGATAGGATATATGAGCTATTTTGCGGTTCGGTCGGCGAGTGTTCAGCGCTGTTAGGAAAAGCGCAAAGCGAGCATAAGGCCAAGATCCATAGATTATGAATGTAACGGCGTTTTGTCTGCCAAATGTCGGCGATTGCGCCATCGCAGCTCGGCCTTTGTGACTCTCACAGCTCAAATTGAGGTTTAATGGACCCTCGCCGACAGGCCGATGCCGGAGATCGTGCACCGTGTTGGCGGCGGCATGTGAGGGGTCTAGTCGGGATTGCATCATGCGGCGTGTCGCAAATTTTTGAGCCTCTCGAACGCCCGTGAGTCGCTGTAGGAGTCACTGCGACAGTTAGCCTGACGTATTACTCACCTGTTCCGAGAGTGGATACCGTTCGACTGGCTCGAGGTGTTGTAGTTAATTATTCCGCGCTGCTGCTGTTCTTTGATCATAAACTACCATCAATCCTGCCCCGCGACTTCTCCATACTACTTTTTGGAACCCCACAACGAATCTCTGTGATAGAAGACGAACCACTGCGCTTAAGTACTTATCGCAGATCCCGGATTCGACGTCCAATTCGAGTTACGGCTTCTTTCCCGTTGACGAATCCGCCAATATCCGCACACGCACAACATGACTCCCCCACAAGATGTACCTGGTGGCATCAGCAACCTTGCCCGCCAAGTCTCGAACAGCCTCTCCCTCAGCACGAGCCCGAACCTCCAATTCCACAGCCCGCCGAACAGCTTCCGCCCACCGCCGCGCGGCAGCTTCAGCCAGGGCCGCTCAGGCAGCTATGGGGCAGATGTCCTGTCCGCGAACCAGCTTGCGCAGCGCCTGAAGCCCTTCAACACAAAAGAGATCAAAGTCCTGCTGCTGGAGAACGTCAATGTTGCGGGCATTGAGATCCTCAAGAAGCAGGGCTACCAGGTCGAGGCGCTCAAGGCCAGTCTGCCCGAGGACCAGCTGATCGAGAAGATCCGCGATGTCCAGGTCGTTGGTATCCGCTCGAAGACGAAGCTTACCAAGAAGGTCCTTGAGGAGGCGAAGAACCTCATTGTCATCGGCTGCTTCTGCATTGGCACAAATCAGGTTGACCTCCAGACCGCCGCCGAGAAGGGTATCGCTGTCTTCAACTCGCCCTTTAGCAACTCCCGCTCAGTCGCTGAGCTCGTTATCTCGGAGATCGTTGCGCTTGCCCGTGAGCTCACTGATCGCTCGATGGAATTGCACAACGGTGTATGGAACAAGGTCAGCAAGGGCTGCTGGGAGGTTCGCGGCAAGACACTGGGCATAGTCGGATATGGTCACATTGGCAGCCAGCTGAGTGTTTTGGCCGAGTCTATGGGCATGCACGTCATCTACTACGATGTCGTGACCATGATGGGTCTTGGTACAGCGCACCAGGTCGAGACACTCGATGAGCTGCTCGAGCAGGCCGACTTCGTCTCCCTCCACGTGCCAGCGACAGCAGACACAAAGAACCTCATTGGCGCATCGCAATTTGAGAAGATGAAGAAGGGCAGCTACCTCATCAACAACGCTCGCGGTACCGTGGTCGATATCCCCGCCCTCATCGAGGCCTCACGCTCTGGAAAGCTTGCCGGTGCTGCCATCGATGTGTTCCCCCACGAGCCTGCTGGCAACGGCGACTACTTCACCAACGACCTGAACTCATGGACAAAGGACCTCGTCGGTCTCAAGAACATCATCCTCACACCCCACATTGGTGGCTCGACAGAGGAGGCCCAGAGCGCGATTGGTGTCGAGGTTGCCACTGCTCTTGTCCGCTACGTCAACGAGGGCGCTACACTGGGTGCCGTCAATATGCCTGAGGTCAACCTCCGTGGCCTTTCACTCGAAGAGCAGAACTGCATGCGTGTTATCTACATCCACAAGAACGTACCCGGTGTGCTGCGACAAGGTATGTCAATCCAGTTTCCACATTCGATAACGAAGCTAACAGTACGCAGTCAACGGCATTCTGCTCAACCACAACATCGACAAGCAAATGTCCGACTCAAGAGGCGAGGTTGCGTACCTCATGGCAGACCTCAGCGACGTCAAGGAGGACGAGATTAGGGATCTGTTCCAGAGCCTGCAGGAACTGTCTTCCTGCATCCGCACCCGTGTTTTGTACGGTTAGACGCGCCCAAAATTCATAGACCTTGTATATTCGATTTCTTCGTACAGAGGCTACCTTTAGAACACCAAAAGCATTCAACATGGCGTTCAGAATACAATGATATTTTTCTAGGTTGATCTCCTGTGCAAGGAATAGGGGTGCATATCGCTACCGGAGTGATGCTCTTGGCGGACGTGTTTCAGATCTCACCAACAGCGGGGATGGAGAAGGAGGATGCGTAAATTTGGATCGTGGAGGTCTTCAATGCAGCACACTGACAGCAGCACGGCGATTGAGCAGATGGGAGATTCAGGAGGTCGAGCGTCAGTCTGGCCAATAGGAAAGCTGCCACCAGCATGGCGGCGGATAGCGAGTGATCGGCGCAAGTGGGTTGTTCCTGGAAAACGACACGTTTGCATGGTTTGTGCTTGAAGATGCTGAGTTGACGTGTGCACTGAGACTGTGAGAGTAGCAGAGTGAAGTGCCTGACACGATGAGGTTCAGATGTTGTGATACCTGCAGGCTGTGCAGATTGCTGCAGAGGCTGCCAAAGCGGTCGGCGTGCAACTAGCCATGCAGGCGCAAGGGGAGCAATTCGCTGGTGAGACGCGCTGTTCTGGTGCGATTGGCCCACGCAGGCTAACCCTGCCTCCCCACTAACCTCACCGCTCTGTGCACGGCGCCGAACATTGTTAACTTCTGGAACGCGGAGGTCTGTTGATACCACACCCGCCTGCCCTCACCACCGCACGAAATAATGCTCCGCTCGCTGTGAGCTCCAGCGCCGACCAGCTGACATCACCGGACTATTAAGAAAAGGGAGCTGGAGTGCTCGCCTCGCCGCAGACAGCGAGTAAGGGCGGCCTGGACCCTGAGATTGGCAGATAGAGACCGCGCAGGAGAACGTGGAGAGGAAGCTTGAACAGCACACACACGCCCGCCATGGCGCACATCTACGATATCGGGACGCGGGCATGGCAGCCGGACACGACCGAGGGCTGGGTGGCCTCAGAGGTCACGGACAAGCAGATCGACGGGGACAAGGTGAAGCTGGTCTTCCAGCTCGAGAGCGGCGAGGTACGAACATTCGGGTGGAGAGAGTGGGAGATTCGACGCCAGCATTACTGATCGTGAGCAGACCAAGACGATTGAGACGACCGTCAACGCCATCCAGACAGGCAACGACCCGAATCTGCCGCCGCTGATGAACCCGGCCATGCTCGAGGCCAGCGACGACCTCACCAACCTGTCACATCTCAACGAGCCCGCCGTGCTGCAGGCCATCAAGCTGCGCTACCTGCAAAATGAAATCTACACCTACTCGGGCATCGTCCTGATCGCGACGAACCCCTTCGCCCGCGTCGACTCGCTCTACGTGCCCGGCATGGTGCAGGTCTACGCCGGCAAGCAGCGCTCCTATGGCGCTCCCCACTTGTTCGCCATTGCTGAGGAGGCCTTTGCGTATGTGTAGCCCTCTCCACGCACCATTACAAGCTGACAAGCCCAGCGACATGCTGCGCGACCAGAAAAACCAGACCATCGTCGTCTCCGGAGAGTCTGGTGCGGGTAAGACTGTCAGCGCCAAATACATCATGCGCTACTTCGCAACGCGCGAGTCGCCCGACAACCCAGGCAAGCGGAGGGGCAAGATCGACTCCATGTCTGAGACCGAGGAGCAGATTCTGGCGACCAACCCCATCATGGAAGCCTTCGGTAACGCCAAAACCACGCGAAACGACAATTCGTCCCGTTTCGGTAAATACATCGAGATTATGTTCAACAAGCAGACGGACATCATCGGTGCGAAGATCAGGACATACTTGCTCGAGCGGTCGAGATTGGTGTTTCAGCCGCTTAAGGAGCGGAACTACCACATCTTCTACCAGCTTGTGGCCGGTGCTACCGATGCTGAGCGTCAAGAGCTGTCTCTGAAGTCGGTCGAGGAGTTCAGCTACCTCAACCAGGGTAGCGCGCCAGTCATTGACGGCATGGACGACAAGGCCGAGTTCGAGGCAACAAAGAGCTCTCTGACAAAGATCGGTGTTCCGCAGGAGACACAATCTCAGATCTTCCGTCTGCTTGCGGCTCTGTTGCACATTGGAGACGTCAAGATCACAGCGACACGGACAGATTCGAATCTTGCGCCTGATGAGCCTGCGTTGGTGAAGGCCTGTGGCCTTCTCGGAATAGATGCCACCAACTTCGCGAAATGGACCGTCAAGAAGCAGCTGATCACAAGAGGAGAGAAGATTGTCTCGAATCTGACACAACAGCAAGCTGTCGTCGTACGAGACTCAGTCGCCAAGTTCATCTACTCCAGTCTTTTCGACTGGCTGGTTGAGCGTACCAATGAGAGTCTGGCCACAGAGGAAGTCCTTAAGAGCGCACACTCTTTCATCGGTGTCCTGGATATTTACGGTTTCGAGCATTTTGCGAAGAACTCGTTCGAGCAGTTCTGTATCAACTATGCCAACGAGAAGCTGCAACAAGAGTTCAACGCCCACGTCTTCAAACTTGAGCAGGAAGAATACATGCGCGAGCAGATCGAGTGGAAGTTCATCGATTTCGCAGACAATCAGCCCTGTATCGATTTGATCGAAGGCAAGCTTGGTATCCTGTCTTTGCTTGACGAAGAGTCCCGCCTTCCCATGGGATCGGACGAGCAGTTCGTCACTAAGCTGCACCACAACTACTCCGGCGACAAGCACAAGTTCTACAAGAAGCCCCGATTCGGCAAGTCTGCCTTCACCGTCTGCCATTACGCCGTAGACGTCACATACGAGTCCGATGGCTTCATCGAGAAGAACAGGGATACAGTGCCTGACGAGCATATGGAGGTGCTGAGGTCGTCTTCCAACAAGTTCCTGATTGAGATCTTGGATGTTGCATCGTCTATACGCGAGAAGGAGACCACACCGGCAGCGAAGCCCGGAACCACAATGTCTGCTGGCCGACGGATAGCAACCAACAGGAAACCCACACTTGGAGGTATCTTCAAGTCCTCCCTCATCGAGCTCATGGCCACCATCAATTCCACCGATGTCCACTACATTCGCTGTATCAAGCCTAATGAGGCTAAGGCGGCCTGGCAATTCGATGGACCAATGGTTCTCAGCCAACTACGTGCTTGTGGTGTCCTCGAGACTGTCAGAATCAGTTGCGCTGGTTACCCTACAAGATGGACATACGAGGAGTTTGCGCTTCGCTACTACATGCTCGTACCCTCTTCAGGCTGGACACCGGAGATTCGCGACATGGCTAAGGCCATTCTCAACAAGGCTTTGGGCAACAGCAAGAACGATGGCACCGACAAGTACCAGATGGGTCTGACCAAGATCTTTTTCCGTGCTGGCATGCTTGCGTTCCTTGAGAACCTGCGCACAGCCAGGCTGAACGATGCCGCCATCATGATCCAGAAGAACCTGAGGGCAAAGTACTACCGTCGTATCTATTTGGAGATGCGCGAGGCCATTGTTGCTGTGCAGTCCTTGGCTAGAGGCTTCATGACCAGGGAACATGCCGAGGAACAAAGACAGGTCAAGGCCGCTACCACCATCCAGAGGGTGTGGCGTGGATCAAAGGACCGCAAGCGATTCCACATCGTACGACAATCCGTCATCCTCTTCGAGGCTGCTGCGAAGGGTTTCCTCTGCCGAAAGAACATCCTGGACACAAGACTTGGCAACGCTGCACGTATCATCCAGCGCACATGGAGGTCGCAAAGATCGCTCAAGGCCTGGAGGCAATACCGCAACAAGATCGTCCTCATTCAGAACTTGTGGCGAGGAAAGAAGGCGCGAAAGGAGTACAAGGTCCTGCGTGCCGAGTCTCGCGACCTGAAGAACATCTCCTACAAGCTGGAAAACAAGGTCGTCGAACTGACCCAGACTCTTGGCTCGATGAAGGAGGCCAACAAGTCTCTGAAGCAGCAGGTCGACAACTACGAGAGTCAGATCAAATCGTACAAGGAGAGGAGTCGTGCGCTCGAGAACAGGCAAAAGGAGCTGCAAGTCGAGGCCAACCAGGCTGGTATCACCGCAGCCAAGCTGAGCCAAATGGAAGACGAGTTCAAGAAGCTGCAGACCAACTACGAGGAGAGCAACGCCAAGATGCGACACTTGCAGGAGGAGGAGAAGCAGCTGCGTGCGTCCCTCAAACAGACTACCGAGGAGCTCGACAACTCCAAGAGGAGGAGCAATGTCACCGAGACCGAAAAGATGTCCCTTCGCCAGCAGCTTGCGGAGCTTCAGGAGCAGGTCGAGTTGATGAAGCGTTCAGGGCCCATCAACAGCACCTTCGAGAACGGCAGCACCCCCATTGCCGCAAGCAGTCTCATCAACCTCGTCTCTTCAAAGAAGCCAAAGAGGCGAAGCGCTGGACCAGACACCCGCGATCTGGACCGCTTCAGCGCTACCTACAACCCTCGACCAGTTTCGATGGCTGTCGGCTCGACCGCTCACAGGCAGAACCTGTCTGGCTCTACATTTGCGCAACTCGATAATGTCGAGCTTGAGCTTGAGAACATCCTGGCTGACGAGGATATGCTCAACGACGAGGTCACGCTGGGTCTTATCAAGAACCTGAAGATTCCTTCACCCACCACCACACCTCCTCCCACAGACAAGGAGGTCCTCTTCCCCGCTTACCTCATCAACCTCGTCACTTCCGAGATGTGGAACAATGGTTTCGTCAAGGAGTCTGAGCGGTTCCTTGCGAACGTCATGCAGTCCATCCAACAGGAGGTCATGCAGCACGACAGCGACGATGCGATCAACCCCGGCGCCTTCTGGTTGTCAAATGTCCACGAGATGCTCTCCTTCGTCTTCCTCGCTGAGGACTGGTACGAGCAACAGAAGACCGACAACTACGAGTACGACCGTCTGCTTGAGATCGTCAAGCACGACTTGGAGAGTCTCGAGTTCAACATCTACCACACCTGGATGAAGGTGCTCAAGAAGAAGCTGCACAAGATGATCATCCCCGCCATCATCGAGTCGCAGTCCCTACCTGGTTTTGTCACCAACGAAAGTAACCGCTTCCTCGGCAAGCTCCTCCAGGGCAGCAACACTCCCGCATACAGCATGGACAACTTGCTCAGCCTGTTGAACAGTGTATACAAGGCTATGAAGGCCTTCTACCTCGAAGACACCATCATCACACAGTGTGTAACTGAGCTTCTCCGTCTTGTCGGCGTCACCGCCTTCAACGATCTGCTCATGCGCCGCAACTTCCTCTCATGGAAGCGCGGTCTGCAGATCAACTACAACATCACCCGCATCGAAGAGTGGTGCAAGTCGCATGACATGCCTGAGGGCACACTGCAGCTTGAGCATCTGATGCAGGCGACCAAGCTTTTGCAGCTGAAGAAGGCAACCCTTAATGACATCGAGATCATCCAGGATATCTGCTGGATGCTGTCGCCCAATCAGATCCAGAAGCTGCTCAACCAGTACCTCGTTGCTGATTACGAGCAGCCCATCAACGGCGAGATCATGAAGGCCGTTGCCAGCAGGGTCACAGAGAAGAGCGACGTGCTCCTCTTGACAGCAGTCGACATGGAGGACTCAGGGCCGTACGAGATCGCGGAGCCGCGCGTTATTACCGCGCTGGAAACATACACTCCCTCTTGTAAGTCCACTACGCACTACTCAGACAGGCACACGCTAACAAACACCAGGGCTGCAAACACCCCGTCTCAAGCGCCTAGCAGAAATCGTATCGCAGCAGGCGATCGCGCAGCAGGAGAAGATGGAGTTCGACGGGCCGAGCCCGAACGAGAACGGCAACGGCGTAAACGGTTTCCACGAGCAGCCCATCATGGAGGAGGTCGGCGCATAGAGTCTTAGACTCTTAGCTCGTGCCGTGGAGTGGTAGACGACCGTAGTTACAGCATTTATGCACACTAGACACGACGCATATGATTATTTGTAGTTGTAGTCCTGAAACACGGGCGCTATGGCATAGGATGCGAGATGATTTGGGTATGTAATGTCGGATTCAGATCATAGCATGTGCAATGGCATTTTGGAACGAGTGCAGGCGTCCGAAGCGAGAGCCGGTACATGAGATGCAGCGTGGCAGGCTTTCTTTGATCGTGACCACAGCCTTGTCTTCCCCTCTCTTGGACAATATGACATCTGCGACACCAGGCACGGCGGCTGTAATGCTATACTGGAGGGGCTACGACACGAGACCACAGTCTCCAAGAGCCTACTAACCATTGTCACTCGTATTGTTCGGTTTTCAACCTGGGACAAAGTCACTTTCAGTACTTCGTCGTTATCAATTTAGTAATTACCATCTCAGACAATAACCAGGAAATCCCCATTTTTTCTCAAACCTCCTTGACTCACCAAGCTCAGCAATGTCGCCAAGCCAGACGTACCTCAAAGCAGCTGACAACCTTATCTACCGGATTGCTTCGCCAGTGCTCTGCGCCACTCCCACGAGGGCCGGCACACCTCCCCTCTGTAATCGATGGTTTCTTGAAGTTGCCCGATTGGGCAGGTTCAGGGTGTGTACGTCACCGGCAATGTCACATCCATACATTACCAGCAAGGTCACATTGCTAATATATCTCTGTTGAGTAGCGAGTAGCGAGAAGCTACATCGTGTTACCGGGGCTTGAGGCACGTTGTGTGCGGTGTATCGCTTTGCTGGGCTGGTCCGTAGCTGAACGAGGGACTGCGGTGGAAGAAACGCAGACGCCAGAGTGAGTATATCTTTCGGTTGAAACAACCTAACGTGGGATAGCTACAGGAAGCGGGACGTGAGAATGGCCCTCGAAAGAATCATTCGCAAGGGTCCCGAGGAGATCGTGTGCATTCTGGTGTTGTGCCATTTTTTTGTGTTTTTGCGAGTTGTTGGTCACAATTGAAAAGTGCCCACAACTTTCCTTAACGTACCGGCCCACTCGTAACTTCTCAAAACACTTCGATGAATGTACGACCTCATTTACGTAGCACTCATTCACGTTGCACAAGTCCGGACAAATCATCAGAAGAGAATTTCAAAGAATGAAGCGTTCATCAACCTCCTCCCCATCCTCCAACTGCTGACCCCTCAATCGGGAAATGAGCCTGCGAGTGCTCCCTGGCAAATGCGACTCTCTTCACCTGCTTGAGGAGATCAGAACTGCTACCTCGACTGGGTACGAAAATGAGTCCTGCGTCTGGTGCTGCGGATTCTGTACCGACGTAGATCCCGGAGGCATCGTGGGCGTACTTTCTCAAATAGTGTCTGCGTCGTCAGCATGTACAAGCGGGGGATCTAACCGTAATATCCTCAAAGACTTCGGTACTATGCAAAGAGATTTATGAGACAGGCTCGGGGACGTACTCTCTTGTCATTTTCCGGACGACGACTGTCTGTACGGTGCGGCCGCCTTGAGAGGACGTGTGGACCATTGGTACTGAGATTCGTTCGCGCGGATCTCCGAGGGCGAGAGCGTGCATGGTGTTCGCTATTTCTGTGTATGAGGGTGGTGCAACATCGTCATTTTGAGTGGGGTTACTGTTCATGTCGCTGGCAGTGTCGGTGGCGCCTTCTGAAGGCCTGGTGCGGAAGAACATCGTTACCGAGAACACGAGTTCGGAAGGGGCGGACGAAGTTCGCTTGCCAGCTAGCTTTACACGTATGACCTTATACGGCCATTTGACGCGCGAGATCTCTGGTTTGATCTGCCTTGTGTGTGTCGCCAAGTGAGATGGTGGTGGCGCAGTACCGCGAGGCTGCGACCTCGTGCTCAACCCTAAGTGCGCTAATTGATTGCCGTTATGCGAGTCGATACGGAAACTTGAAATCTGTCAGGAGCTTTTGACTCATTTGTATGCATCTCACTAATGGTTTCTAAGGTCAACACATCTTTGATCTGAGAATAGAGAGGCACAGAGGCGTGGAACCCGACTTCTGCAAGTGATTACACTAGACACTCGTGCTCGTGAGCTTTTACGCCGCGGTGGTTCTTAGTAGCGTATGTTGGACCAAGAACAGTACTGAATGACACTGACCTCAGAACCTCCCTGCTCCAGACGCCTTACGTGGCCGTCTTCCACATACTCCTCAAGATTCTCCAAGTTGTTTGGAGCTCCAGGATCTGAATGCAACTTATCACAAGTTTGCAGGGACAAACTACATGTCGTTCGGCCATATCTAGCATCACCGAGATATCGGGGATCCAACCTAGTGTCCACTGAGCGTACTGGTAAGGCCGTGCACCGTTTCTCTTTGCCTCGTGAACAAAAATTGTGATGTGACGCATGGTGGAGCCGAGGGTCGACGCTGCGTCAAGCGTATCTTTCATGGTGAGTATCGTCTCTGGATCCTTTGTATGATAGTCGAGCTCGTTCTTTTTGTTCAAATGCATAAGGACAAACTTCGCCTTTGGGTGGAATCCCTTGATGATTTCCTTCCTGAAATCGGGTCTAACGAGAAATTAGGCCCTCGATAGAAATTGATGAAGGCTTTCTGTGTCGATGCACCATCATTGTAATAGGGCGCGATTACCTTCTTTGGGAATGCGCTGAATATCAGTGTGACGAGTTGATCGGCCCTATACAAAATCGACTGTATCCTTACGACGGCATCAAACAGCCGACAAAGAAGAATTTATCGGCGCCCAGACGTACAGAGGGGCGGGGCGTCGGCTTGGACAATTTCGTTCCCTGGTGGGAAGTCTACAACTACAGAAGCAAGGGTCTAACCAGGGACAGCGACAGAGTGATAGCCCTTGAGGGCATGGCTCGTGTCTTCGAGAGAACACAGCGACTGACGTACATGGCTGGTATATTTCTGGAGCATATGCCACATACCTTGCTGTGACACGGGGACACCTTCCTGAGGGAGCACGAAGACGACCTTGTCCTGCATCAGCAATCGTCCAAATACCAGCAAAGCAAAAGCCCGTTCTGCGTCTTGGCTTGCTATGCCGTCATACGAGAGGATGTCCAATGAAAACGCCAGCTACGACGATACACTGAACCGGTCGCTCTTCCTCTCGCCGACTCCTTCTTTCTGCTTGAGCAGAGCACAACAAGCCCAAGACCTGATACAGCATTCCATGACTTCTCAGATCTCGAGCTCATTGTCAAGGCTCCCACGTTCCCTGCCACTCTCTCCCGCAATGGCTACAAAGATATGGTTAGGATCCCGCAACTTATCGTATCACCTGACGGTGTTCAGCGTTCTGAGGACAGCATGACTTGGGTCGCAGATGCACAGCAGTATGATCAGGCCCTGGGCGAACGAGTAAAATTGGTCGTCTTGAGAGTCTATGAGCCCTACCTTAGCAACAGTCCCGTGCTTGCCGAGGGTTGGGTCTTGCCCCAGGTGAGGAAAAAGGCAAGTGGAGACGTGTTGGATGGTGGTCAAACGAGCTATCTCCGGGACCGATCCTACCAGAGGGCGAGGCCGACCTGAGGCAGTTGCTCGATGTAAACAGCTGTACGCTGATCCTGATCTGAACGTGGTGTCAGAATTGCTAGCACGCACGTGGTTGCTTCACGCGCATAAGCAATCTCCTCTTATTTCGGACTGGACATGTGGTTGCTTCGTTCCTTTCCATAGACTTTCAATGCAACGAGACCATTCTCTACTTCAAACTTAGTCCAAACACCAATTGGCAAGATACAAATTGACCGGCTGCTTACTTCCGCCGACAGAATTATCTGCCCACTGAACAGTAACGGCGATCAAATGTAACTTCATCTTTGTCCTCGTTACAAACCAAGACGGGAGTGGTGACTGGGTGATCAGCGACAGCACGAACGGTGAGCTGGGCAACGGTGGGGCAGGCAGAGCAGGCGCGGGCGGGCACTAGTGCCAGAAAAAGGCTAGTGCTGACGGGAACCTGGAAAGCGCGACGCGTGGGGGCCAACCGTGAAACGAACAACTCGAGCTCGCTACAAACCGTCGTCGTCATGTCATCCTTCCTTGTTCAGACTTTCGTGCTACCTCGCTGCCGAGGAGCTGCACCGCGCAGCCATGGAGCCCGTGTCCGCGGTGTTCGGCATTGTAACGTACCCTTCCAGTCTCTCCATACGTTCAATAGCAGATGCGTGCATCCTAGCAAGCAACTCAAGTTCTTGGATTCAGACTAACAACCCTTGTGCAGATGGCCGCCCTGCCACAGTGCATCCAATCGGCGAAGGAGCTCTACGACTTACGTGAACGATATAAAGATGCCTCGGTCCTCATTACCGCCATATACTCCGAGTCGATGGTGATCGCCGCTTCGCTGTCACAAGTACAGAACCTTCTCCAACACGATGCGCTTCTCCGCAAACCCCAATTACTCGAGACTTTCGACAGAGCCTTGACAGGATGCCGTGTTGTATATGGTTGTCTGGAAGAGGAGGTACGCGATCTAGTTGAGAAGGCACAGCGCAATGACCTCAAGTTCAGAGACAGAGCGAAGTACCTGTGGAAAGAAGACACGTTCAAGGAGCTGTTGACGCAGATCAGAGGGCAGCAGTCAGCTCTTAGCTTGCTCATCCAAGGTCTGCAGATGGAGTCTATGGCAGATATGAGGAAGTTAGTGGAGGACAACAGCAGCAAGCTTGACCAGATCGTCAAGCGCTCAAGGACATTGCGCCAAACGCACCCACGCATTAGAGTACCGGAATCAATCTTCAGTTATGACAGTGGTGTTGCCGATGCATCAGACGCCGAGTCCATCAGCAAATCCACGCATTTCGAATTCGACGATCAAGTCATCAACTCGAAGGCGTATCGACGAGCCATGGCACGCTACACAATGAATCCTACAGATGCACCTCTCGACCTGAAAGAACCAGAAGCGGTCGAGATTGAGGTTGCAGAGGAAGACTCCACTGAGATGGGCACTATACAAGGTCCAGAACTGAAGCGCAAGACGATTATTGCGGCCAGATCGCATCAGTTGGTCGCGCATATTACATCGGGCTCCGAGGAGGAAGTCGCTATGGTCTTGCCTAAATCAATACCTCGAGAGCAATCGCCCGAAGAAGAGAGAGCGGATCCTCTGGATACACTTGAACGGGATGTGCTACCGTATATGCCTCGCATCACATCGACTGCACCGTACCTGACACCTGTCCGAGCTGACACTTTCGATACTATTGAGACAAAAGTTGAGAACGCAGCGGTCCGCGTCCCGCTTCGATCATTCAGCGAGGGGTCTCCAATTGTACCAGAGGCCAGTCCGCCATTACCGCCACGTCGCACGAGTGGACCCCTGCTTCGGTCGAAAGACTCTGCGGCGACCCTGAAAGCACGGTCGAAACCCTCAGACGAAAGTTTGGATACTTCAGAGGCAGGATCTATCTTGTCGCGTGTATCTGAAGCATCCTCTCAAACGGCATACGACTCCATGCAGCAAAGCCAGACACTGTCCAGGAAGCCAGTCAGAAAGCCGCTTCCACTTACGCACAAAGTTTCGCACGCTGTGATTGGTGGTCTGCCATCTACGCCTATCAGTCCAGAGTATGCAGCTATCGATGGCCCATTTGAGAGTGGCGAAATGCACGCGGTTTGGCTTCTAGTTGTTGAGGCGGAACGCAACTTTTTTGATCGCATGACGAGACTTCGTAAGATGTTCTACGACAACGTTGTTCGACAGTGGCCCCTTCTTGAACCCCATCTTGGCATTGTGTTGATCGGCGAGCAGCTCGCTGCGACGAACAAGAAATTCCTCTGGCTGCCCATGGAGCAGCAGCTACTTGATTCCGAACAAGCAATCTGTGATCCGGCCATCTTTGCGGCATGGATCGATAATGTCCAGCGGTTGTTCCACGAGTATTGTCAAGCATTACCCCACGCAATCGGAGCGTTGCGAGCCACGCAAAACAGTGATGGAAAGTTCACTCCATTCGTCAACACTCTTGGACTCAGTATCGCCTACTTTGGCAAAAGCTGGGAGGACTATTTGAGATTGCCCGCCACAGAGCTTGATGTGTGCATCGAAAGCATGCAGAGTCTCATCGACATCGCGAAAGACACGAAGCAATCTGGTGCAGATAGAGAGGTTCAACGTATAATGAGCGCTTTGAACGCTCTGGGTTGGCTGAAGTCTTCATCCACGTCATTGCTCGAGCAATCGCAAAGTCGTGAAGACATGCAGAATCTGGACCGTCGCGTTCAAACCACGGACACGGATATCTTGTCTCAGCTCCGCTTGCTCGACAACGAGCGGCGCGTGAGGTATCAAGGCAGCATGACAATGAAGCTGAAGGGCAAAGGACCTTGGCACGCTGTGCACGTTGTGCTGCTCGACAATTATTTGTTCTGGGGCAAAGTCAAAGCTCAGAAGAAGACAACTGGTGATAAAGTCGTTGTCTTGGATGCAGTGAGTGCATACGCTTAGCTCTGATTCTATGTACTAATGTCTACAGCCTATTGCCGTCAGCGAGCTCGACATTAGTCTGCCTTGTGACCAACACCAGTTTCAGAAGGCAACGATGTTCGATGAGGTGCCAAGGAACTCAATACAGTATATAATCATGATCAAGAGAAAGTATTCAGACGGAAAAGCACATATGCTCGGATCGCCGACGTACCAGGAACGACGAGTCTGGATGGATCACCTCGAGATGGCGATAGAGGAGAGGTGAACTTATAGCATGGGCATTCACCATGCGTGCGGGTAGAAACACTGGGCGAAAGTTTGTCTTACCAGTGAAAAGACGCCACGCGACCACCAAGCAAACACTCCTGGACCCACAACGTCGCAACGAGGAATTCCTCATGTTCAACAAGGCGCAAGTCGATGCATTCATTGTACGACAGTGTGCTCAAACACGTTGGGATCGTCACGAGCGCTGTTCGGATTCAAAAACCATCACGTGAGCGAAACTGAACGGGATACACGAAGTCCTCTGCGAGTCCTATCAACGACGAAGAGAGCTTCGCAGGATCCACCAGACAAGCCCGTCGCAGTCAAGCTTCCTTGCCAAAGAACCCGTCTCCGCCTTCTGCCTCCAGTTCTGCAGGCCAGTCCAATGTCCTCTCTCGCTGGGAGTCATTTGCACAGAATGAGCGAAAGCGTCGCCAGAAGCAACCCGTCACGCCGGGAACAAGCAGCCCTCCCCTCTACACGGAATCATCAAGACATGTTCGCGTCGGTACAATCAGCGATCTAGCGAATGTCTCTTTCCAAGAGCCCCCGCCATTCAACCAGGCGGCCGCCAGCCAATTCGCATCATCGCCGTTTTGTCAGCTCTTTAGCACTACCTATCGGAGGTGTGCCTGATCGTGTGAATGCAGACGAAGAAGCGAGCATCCCAGATATAGAGGCCTGGGGATCGCCGGGCGCGACTGAGTATGTGGACGACGCGGATGATGAGCGATTGTGACAGAGGGAAATAGAGGAACTGGATGTAGAGTAGGCATTGTATAAATAAGGAGACTTATGTACACACCTTCGATATATACCTAATTGGTTGTTCGAATTTGAGATCTTGAAAGGAGGCTGCGGCGAAAGTCAGGACCATCATCAGTTTTATACTGAAGCTTTTTTTAATGGCCGTTGACTCGAGGGATGGTATGAGTGATTTAAACCGCCCATGGATCTCGGCCGAAATATACGTGATCTTCGCTCAGAGGCTTCTGGATTGGTCATACTCATCGTACGTACCCGAAATGTAACTCTCAAAGAAACTCGTGTCTGGTGGACCGTAGCGATTGCTGAATGTCCGTGGCAAGTCATCGTGAGACCTTTCTACTCAGTATGTATAATGAAGAAGAACAGCTCATTCGACTGACCATGGTTTACGGCGCTGATCAAGCATCAGCCAATGCCTGCCAAGCTGTGCCAAATATGGCTCGTCCACGCCAGGCCGTGCATTGCACGGTACGGTTTCCTCGTCCAGGTGCCAAAGCGTCCCATTTTCAGCATGCTCGCGCACAAATTCCTGACACTCCTCGATAGCAAAGTCGATTGTATGCTGCAGCCAGACACTTCGTATCATGGGAACTCCGGCGACTTCGACGCGGTTCTTGACGCGTCCAGAAAGCAGATGATCTGGAACCATGTCTGCACGTTCGCATCCAAGCATGAGAAGTTTGAAAGTCCGATCGGTCAATTTGAAGTACTCTTCCCATTCTTCGAGACCCTCACGGTTGCAATCCGTGCGAGAAAGAACTAGAGTCTCCAGGTGGCCGAGGCAGGCGAGGTCCCGGAAGAAGGAGATGGTAAGGTCAACATTGTAGAGTGCGAGTCGTTTGAGCTTCTTCCAGCTCGCCCAAACGGCAGGGTGTCGGCCATCTTCGGTCACTTCCAGATACAATTCGTCGCGTGTGCTGACGAATTCCTCAAGATTCTCTAACCGCTCGAACCCTTCTCGGAGAACACGCCGCACGCCTAGATGATCATCTTCGGGGTACAGACTCCGTAGCGGTATATCAATAACCAGTCTCCGAAGTGTTCCGCACGTGTAGTTGAACAGCTCTCTCACCCAAGAGCACATGGGGAGATCATCGATGGTATATTCGAACGGCGATAGAGACACCACAGTCGCATTTCGCAGCCCCGGATCTTCTTTGATAGCCAAAAGATAGGCACTCAGGCCCTCTGGTGAATTAAGATATACGCAACGTTCGCGCAGATAGCGATTGGCGAGTCGTCTTGTCTCGTGGCAGACCAGAGTCCACGTCAATAGCGCTTCGGTCACCTCGTGATGCGGTGGGAGAATCACGTCGGATGATGGCAACGAGCATGTAATGATGTTGAGTACGAGTTCGAGAGGGAGATGGCGTCCTTCCATGTTGGCGGTTGCGAGCGCTCAGGGCCAGGCCCCATCTAAGGAAGAGGGGAGAACACGTGACCAGATTTGTCATCGAGCCACACTTTGCTCTGACGCGTGCCCTCGCCCATCTCCCACCACGCAGATTTGAACTAGGAAGACCCGTTCCTCCCTCTCGCTGTTACAGCCTCAGGATGATGTAGCACTCCAGATCATGGCGTGTCTGTACGCGTACGGCACGGTTCGCAACATTCGTCACTTCAGGCCCCCAGAGACGCCCTGATTGGTTCCTTCGCGTTATTGGCTGAAATGACCCTAGACGCAGTCAGCTCGCAAGGCTTACTGGATTCATGCTGTGTCGAAGAGCAGGTACAAAGACAACACGGTGTCGTTCGTTGGTAGTATATTGCTAGTGACAGCTGAGCACAACCGGGGTCCATATTGCCAGCACATACTACCACCATGCCCGCTTCAACCGACCAGGGAGAGAACCATCATAACCAAAAGTCTGACGTACGACACAGCGAACTTCATCAGGTACAAGATGGCTACCAAGTCTCTACAGAGAATGGACCAGTGAAAGACGGAGGCATTCTGGGTGCAACTGATCTTGTGACTACCTCTGAAGATGGTGCTCACACAAGCCCACCAGCCTATGGCGACATCTACGGAGAGCTTCACAGCAGTCAAGGAGGCATGGACGCAAGCGCTCAAATCACCGACGATGGCCGTGTCAACATCCAAATTAACGGACTCACTCGACGACTCTCGCAGATCTTCACTCCTGCCTTGGATCAACGTCCCCAGAATGCCAACAACCAGACTTCGACCTCTGCTCCTACCGTCTCGTCTCCGCGTCTGAACATCGTTATGCACGTCGTTGGATCTCGCGGAGACGTTCAACCGTTTGTAGCATTAGGCAAAGTTTTGAAGAACACTTACGGCCATCGCGTGCGTCTCGCAACTCATCCCAATTTCAAGGGCTTCGTTCGAGAGCATGGTCTAGAGTTCTTCAGCATTGGAGGCGATCCGACTCGGTTGATGGCTTTCATGGTCAAGAACCCGAGTTTGATGCCGAATATGCGCAGCATAGCGAGCGGAGACATTGGGCAACGAAGACGAGACGTTGCTGAGTACATCCAGGGTTGTTGGCGATCGTGTTATGAACCCGGCGACGGGACCAATGACAGTCACAATGAGTCTGCAGACGACAGGATTGGCTCTGGGATTACCGCAAGTCACTTCGTTGCAGACTTGATCATCGCCAATCCCCCAAGCTTCGCCCATGTTCACTGCGCGGAGAGACTGGGTATCCCACTTCACATCGTGTTCACCATGCCATACTCTCCAACCCAGGCATTCCCGCATCCACTGGCCAACATTCAGTCCTCTAATGCAGACACTCAGTTGACAAATTACATCAGCTACGCCTTGATCGAGCTGCTATCGTGGCAGGCGCTTGGAGATATCATCAACCGATTTCGCGCCAAGTGTCTTGGACTAGACCCTGTGAGTATGATTTGGGGACCAGGCGCCCTCCAGCGCCTGCAGGTCCCTCACACCTACTGCTGGTCTCCGGCGTTGATACCAAAACCGACGGATTGGGGCTCACACGTGTCTATCTCGGGTTTCTCCTTCCTCACGACGCCAGACTACGCTCCTGCGTCTGACCTACTGGAGTTTCTTAACAACGGCCCTGCTCCCATCTACATAGGATTCGGGAGCATTGTCCTGGATGATCCTGATGCGATGACGCAACTCATCTTCGAAGGCTCAATCAAGACCGGTCAGCGTGTACTCCTCTCGAAAGGTTGGGGTGGCATGGGTGCAGATGAGCTCCATGTGCCTGACGAAGTCTTCATGCTAGGTAACGTACCTCATGACTGGCTTTTCCAGCACGTCTCTTGCGTCGTCCACCATGGCGGTGCAGGCACTACAGCGGCGGGCATTGCTGCTGGCCGGCCGACTGTGATCGTTCCCTTCTTCGGGGATCAGCCGTTTTGGGGCGCTATGATAGCACGTGCAGGCGCTGGACCCCACCCGATACCTCATAAGCAGCTTACTGTGGACAAGCTCGCAAGTGCCATTGAATTTTGTCTCAGACCCGCAACATTGGACCGCGCCAGGGACTTAGCAAGCAAAATCGCGGCGGAGCAAGGAAGTAACACAGCTGCCCAGTCCATTCATAGATCATTAGACATCGACTACCTCCGCTGCTCACTGGTACCATCCCGCACTGCTATATGGCGAGTGAAGCGCACCAAGGTCAGGCTAAGCGCCTTCGCCGCTCATACGCTAGCGCACGAGAATCTCCTCGACCTACAAGACTTGAAGCTCTTCCGTCCACAAGAGCACTACGTCGACGAAGGCCCCTGGGATCCCGTATCTGGCGGCTTCACAGCGTTTGTGGGAGCATTCACCGGCATGTCCAAAGGCCTATACGACGTACCTTCCGAGACATGGCGAGCAATGCAGATGCCCTTCGCCGGTCCATCAAAAGGCTCACGTCAGTCCAGGTCAGATACCGCCAGCTTGAGCAGTCAAGCCTCCAGCGATATGATGCGCCCATCAGGCGTCCATGTTACTAGAGGCGCGGGCCGATTCGTCCGCGCGCTCGTCCAAGGTCCTGTCAATATCTCTGTGAACCTCACGCGCGGCATGCACAACATCCCCAAGCTCTGGGGCGACGACACAGTGCGCCCGCAGGAGCGGGTCAGTGACATGAGAACCGGTATGAAGGCAGTAGGGCGAGAGTTCGGCTTCGGCTTTTACGACGCTATTACTGGCTTGGTCACACAGCCCGTTAAGGGTGCTCGTGAACGCGGTGCGGGCGGCTTTGTTGCAGGTGTCGGAAAGGGTGTTGCCGGATTCCTGCCGAAAATGGGTGCGGCCTGCTTGGGCATTCTCAGCCATACCCTGCAGGGTGCTAGCAAAGAGGTGCAGAAGCTGTTCGGACATGATGTGCAGAGCTACATCATTGCGTTTCGAGCTGCGCAAGGCTATGACGAGTGGTTGAACAGCTCAGACGACGAGAGGCGAGATGTTGTCGCAAAGTGGAAGTCAATCCAGGGGGATCTGAAGGGGAAGAGGAAGGAGACGGAGACAGTGCAAGACGATGCCTTTGAGCACGAGGATAGCGAGCTTGGCCAGAAGAGCGACAGAAATTCCGCAGGACCAGCTCAGTCTGCGATCAACTCAGAAGACCCATTCTCAGTCTCCCGACCGGCCGTTGACTGATACGAACATACCACAATTTCCTCTACGCAGTGCCGAAATCGAGCAACCACTAGCCACCGAAGCGCTTAAAGGAGAAAGCTCCAGTCAGCTCCATCGATCCCCTCGTTCACTCGATTCGAGCCATGTCGCAGGTTTCACTCGATGCGACTACGAGGCCGAACATAACGAAGGTCGGGCAGAGAAGACCGCGGAAGAGAAGACAGAGGAGGAGATCGTTATGAAGTTCGTCAATAAACAGAGCCTACTAGAAACACAACATCGTATAGTGAGCAAGTTCAGCGAAAGATTGAACGAGGATGAGGATGACGTGGACTTACACGCAGCTTTGAGAGCAAGTCTGCAGGAGGAAAGTGAGAAAGTTAGGGGATTTTGAAAAGACTGCAGAGTACTTTGCAGCTACTGACCCATATATCTATCATTTTGCCGGTGCGTCGAAGGCATGATCTAGTAACATCTAGGAGAAATCCAATCGCTAGATTTGCATCCACTGACTTGTAGTTGCCAAAGCCTTCGCCAGAAAATGCCACAACGAAAGAGGTGGTCCGCCTCATTGACGCCCCATGGGCACCACCAAATGACAGCCTTCCGGTGCCGCACATAATCGTACGCCCCTACCGCGACAGCTTGGGATGGTGATGAGATCGGCGGATAGTATCGTGGTTTGCTAGGCCCACGATGTGGAGCATCCGAGTTTCAGGGCATTGTGCCACTCAACGGCGCATGAGATCTACAGAGGACGCGCTGGGTCCCGTAGTCTAGAGGAAGAACCGTTTTGCACCCAGTGAGCAGGCGTACGAGCCAGACCTACTGGTTCAGGATGAGAAGTGGTGACAATTTCGGCAAGGCCCCCTAGACCAAAATACTCTGAATAGCGACTGCGTGACGCCGCCACTCGACAGACGCCATGACAACACCGACGTGCTCGTAACATTGTTGGCCATTCAAAGCCGGCGCTTCCGCACTCGGCTTCAGTAGCAAGACATACTCCACTCGCGAATCGTGATTGAAGGCGAGTACGATGCCCTGAACCAGGACTACACCATCGGTGGGGAAGGCTTCGGTTTGAGTAACATGGACGCGGCTCGTGGGATCATCTACCAGAAAAGCCTCGGTCTCTTCGTTGTCGGTTATTCGCTTCGAAATCCGTTGTGGGTAATTGGTTACTGTTGCTGAGAAATGAAACTCGCATGGGAAATGTCTTTGTCCCTGGAGAGGCCGCCATTCGTCTGCATTGGCAAATTGATCAGGTCTACCTGGAGTTCCACAAGTCACCTTGAGCACTATTGGAGGGTCAAACGTCGAGCTGAGTTTTTCTGGGTCGGTTGTGTCACACAGCCAGGTGACCGCGCCTTCTCATCCAGCCCAGAGCCATGATGGAAACATCTTCCGTCTACGAACGGGCATCTGCGAGGCACCATGCGTCCACATTGGGCCTTGCGACAATGGCAGCACATCCAAGGGTTGGTCTGAACGACCCTGATACGCCAAACCTGGCTAAGGCACGAATGGCATTCCGCAAATGCGGAAAATCCTCCAACAATATCGATATTCGGGCTGCGAAAATCTTTTAAGTATACTGCTCACAGCTTGTAAGGAGTCTTCCTCATACGACAGCTTTCGACGGGTGTACTTAGAGACGTGGCGCTCAAGGACCTTAAGTTTGTGCCGTATGTCGATCTCAGAGACGTTGCGACTCCGCGCTTCTCCTCGAGGAGTGTACACCACGCCGGTGTCATCCGGACACTCTCTATGAAAGAACGCTATGTGTCCCACGCATTTTTCCCACGAATTGAGAACATTGGTGTTTTTCAAATGCCAGTGCGGAGGACACCCCAAGGACTCCTGATTGTCGATACTTGAGCAAATCCCCTGACACTGATAGTAGACCTGGTCGTCAGTGAAGACAAGTATTCCACGTGAGAAGGAGAACTCCTGCATAGTCCAAGCGCAGGTCCGATATGCTGTTGCGTGGATGAATCTATCAGGCTCAGCTGTCGCCACCACGTGTGAGTCCTGCTTGATCTTGAGAGGAGCTCGATTAAGACGTGGTCGTTGTCCAACTCCAGGAAGCCCATGAGCGTCATTTTCACCTGCAGCGGCGACAATCGTAAGGTCCGCGTGCTGATATACAAGGTCCATATTGGCAATCTGATCGTGTTTGCGGGAAGCATCCGGCGAGATGCAAAGAAAGTCCACTCAAAGGTAGCGAAATTCCAACCCTAGGACAACTGTGAATGCGTCTTCAATGATCTTTGGGCATCTCTCCGACAGGGAAAACGGTGAGTGTGTGACGCATGGTCGGTATGTTGATTGCATTTGACCCCATACATAGCTTAGGGCAACGAACCTTGGTCGGTTTTTAGGCTTTTTGCTCGAGATCTCAATCACCTCTCCTCTCAAGCGGTCGAGGAGATAGAACGGCAAGTCCCGAGATCTTTTGCTCTCTGTCCCAAATCTCTGCATGCCACAACGTTGACTGCACTGAGAGAGCTAGTTTCGAATGAGGGCAAAGTCAATTGCTTGTGCTGCTACCCGTCGGCCATGGAACTTGTTCTCATGATAGCTGAAGTCCCATTGTCCTTTGGGTATGGTATCGTCTGTCGAGATCAAGATTTTTTTCCCGAGGTTGTGGAGTCGTAAAAGTTATTGCAATGCCAACTGACTTTGCAGCCTGCACCACGAAAGCGGGCTGGAAGCAGCGAGACTGGCTGAGCGCTCCAGCTCCACGGACCGCTTTGCAGAACCATGGAGGCGACGAGGAAGAAAAGTTTGATCATAGCTCGTCCTCCTTGAAACAAGTCTTGCCCTTCGCATTCCAGGAGCGAGAGGACTTGACTAGACTTGGACCTAGGACCCAAGATGCACCAGGTCACCACCATGCAGTATTTGCGGTTCTGTGATAGCTGATGACAAGCTGCAGCTCAGTGCGATCCCCCAAATGCGCTCATCGCAATGCTTTATTACTGAGCGGCCACAGGCGCTCTTGCACCACTACTTGGAATGACTGCCTTCACCGTCCGGTCTTGTTGCACACCATACCAGCCAGATGCGTAGATTAAGTCTCTCATTCCATCTATAGGTCTATCATCGCCACCCATGCACCGCAACCATGCACCCCGTACTGCACATCATGTTCCATCTAATGCCTCCATCCTGCCCTCCGAGCGGCTTCTCCGCCTGCATCCTAATCTGCCCAGCTCACGCCTTCCCGTCCGAAAACTGCACAACAGCCCACTTGCCACTCCACGCCCACTTCCTCCCCCCGGCTTCCGTACTCCCACCCTCCATACTCCTAAGCTCCTCGTCCCTGCCGGCAGGCAGCCCAACAACGACATCAGCCTTGCAGGTCCGGAGCGCGAGGACGCGGACGCCCGAGCCAGGGCCCATAGGGCCGATGGCGGTAGTGAATGGGGTCGTGGGGTCCCAGTTTGCCTATTTCGGGTCAGCTATGTCGTCTACATTGATCTCTATTGCGGTGATGGGAAGAGGGCTATGGACTTCCGTCGGGACTTACGTCGGCGGTCAGTTTGCGGTAGTTCAAATCGCCCTTGAAGATGACCAACTCGCTACTTTTCAGATCATCGAAGAGTTCCGGCGCGCCCTTTGGCAGGCGCCAGTAGCTCCCCGCGCCTGTCCAGAACTCATTGGGTCGGAGCACCAACTGACCCTCTGCGTAAATGCTCGTCCAGTGCGAGAACAAAAACGTCAGCGCCTGCAGCTCTTCCTCCTTCAGCGGCTCCACCGCCTTGCCACTGGCTTTGTCCTCGTCCGACAACGCGGAGTAGAAGTTCTGCGGCTGCGCGAGCGCGGAGAGCAAAGCAGCAAAGTCGCCTGGCACCACGTCGCTGACAAACCACGGGATGGATTTCGGGTGGAACACGACTTCGGTCGCGAGGCCTGAGGCGATCAAGTACCCAGCGAGGATGAGGTCGACGAACAGCTCGAAGCCGGCGTTGTCGAGCACGATGTCGACGCGGCGGTTCTTCGTGCCTGCTTTCTGAGCGCTCGAGAGCGTGGCGAAGGCCGAGTCGAGGTCGTTGACCAGGATGTTCTTCTCGCTCGATTTGCGCGCGGAGCTGCCTTGCAGTTTCTGGATGTCTTCGTAGGACAGGTTGGTCAGCAGCGAGAGGTCGGTCGCGTTGCCCCAGAGGCAGATCTCGCACATTTCCCTGAAGAGGACTTGCTCGGCGGCGAGCAGCTCTTCTTGGGTCTGGGCGCCCTTGACGGTGTGTTTGTGCTGCAGCTCGGTGACGATGTCCTTGTAGCGGGCAGCGAGCTCGAGCACGGCGGGGCGGCTCGATTTGAATGTGTCCATTTTCTGGCGCGCGAAGATGTCGTAGGTGCGCCAGTGCTGCGTCTGCTTGAAGATGGAGGCGATGCGTCTACCTGTCCCCGTCAGCCCTGTTCGAAGACGCCTTGTTCAGGAGTGTAGATGGTGAACGCACCGGTACAGGTAGCACTCGGCATACAGCCACGGCACGCTGTGCCACTGGGGGTTGCCTCTCGCAGCCAATTCCTCATTGTACGCCTTCACGTCCGGCTCGCCGTCGTCGGGAATGGGCGAAAGCTCGCGGTCGTGCTGCAGTTCGTATTTGAGGCGCGCCAGCTCGGCGACAACCTCCTTGCCTTCCTTGACTGTCGCATCGTCCGAGGACGCCCAGGTCGACTTATGCACGTCGTCGATGCCCTGCGTGATGATGATCGGCCAGCGTTCACGCGCCGAGGTGTGCGCGAACGAGGCCGGGTCGCTGGTCAAGTACTGCGGGGCGGTGAATGTGTCGAGCTCCATCTTTCCAGGGGGACAAGCCGACGCTATGTAAAGATTGCTGAAACGGAAAAGGACGACTTATGTTCAACGCAAGAAACTGGACGCGTCGTCGCGACACCAATGGCGGGGTGACCTGCCCCACGTTCGGAGCTTCAACATTTTGTGCAGGGGTCTTTCTCGGGAATGACGATGAGTCTCGGCTACGCTTACGCATTGCGGTATCGCTGCTGCACGCCTCGTTCTACTTTATTTCGTTCTTGTCGAAGTCAACTGCAATAACTATGTGACTTGTGGTCATGCGAGTCTTGACAATGCTTCTTTGTTACAGCACCGTTCGCTACGCTATGTTGAACAAAAGGGAGACTTGGTGATTGCTTGCATTTTCAACGTTATGCTCTTGACAAGTCTATTCGTCCCAGCTCAGACGAAAAGCTCACCATACCCCGTCCCACTCCCGCGCCTACTATCCGCCTCCCTCGCAGCCACATACGGGAAACCGCTGCTAAACTCGCCCTCCATCACCGGAAATGGCGTCTCTCTGAACGTCTTCTGGATCTTGAGCGCACTCCTCAAGAAGCGATCTTGCACGTCCCCATAATCCGGAACTGTCAGCTTCCCACCGCGCTTCTTGAATTTACCACCAACAAGCACATGCTCCAGATCCCCCGCATTAGCATGCAAAAGAACAGCAGCCACCGGATCGACCCAGCCCAGCATCCCCGGCGACCGGCCATCGTAGACAAGCAAATCCGCCTTTGCGCCCGCAGCAACGATGCCGAGATCCGGGCGCCGGAGCGCAAGCGCGCCCTTGCGCGTCGCCATCAAGAACGCCTGGTTGACAGACATAGGATTGTACGGTGGGATTTCCCACTGCGACATGATCTGGTTGTAACTCTGGTATCGTGCGCTCTGCAGCCAGATGCGGGCTTGTGTTGGCATGTCAGTCGAGTACGTGAAGAATGTGTCGACGCCCAGCGACATCTGGTCTTGCATGTCGTAGCTGTGCTCGTGCGTGTGGCCGTAGTGCATTTCGGATTCGGGCGTGTTGGCGATGTATTGGTTCGTTTCGCGGAGCAATTTTGCGTCTTGCGCAGTGGCGAAGGAGCCGTGTGAGAAGACGCAGGGAATGGAGTCGTTGAGGAATCCGAGGGTCTGCAAGAGCTCGGGGCTGTTGGCGTTGTCCCAGGGGCCGCCGAGGTAGTGCGTCGTCATGGCAGAGACGTTGTACTCCCGTGCGAGAGCCATGATGTCCTGGGTGTCCTGGCCGTAGGGGTTGGATGCCCAGTGGTCGTACGCCATGGCGGGTGTGACCAGCGGGTTGTCGGATGGGAACGATGCCATGATGTCGCGGAAGTTGGCTGTCTGCTCGGCCATCGTGAAGTTGGTGACATTGTGGAATGTGTAGCCCCAGACCACGCGCGCACCGCTATCCAGGGTGGCCTTCAGACCGGCCTCAGACGTCTCATTGGACCATGTATGGTGAGCGTGATCGAGGTTGGTGGTGGTGCCGGCGTTCAGCGCTATAAAAGTGAGTCAACAATGTCTCATGCACATCGATTAGCATAGCTCACCTTCGTACAGACCAGCGAGCTGTCCGATGTACACATCCTCTGGGGTGAAGTACGGCCCCGCGACATACTCGCCATAACGCAGGAAGTACTCGGCCAGAGACGTGTTGGAGGCGATAGTTTTGAACGCCGTCTGCCAACCGTGACGGTGCGTGTCGACGAATCCAGGTGAGATGATCTTGCCGGTACAATCGATGACCTCGGTATCGTTACTGAGGCTGTTGGGTGCAGCGCCGTCGTAGAGACCAGCAATGCGGTCACCGTCTACCAGGACTGATCCATGGCGGAGGACCGATAGCGCCTCAGTCTCCGCATCAAAGGTGATGATGGCCGAGGCGTTGGACAGGAGCACGGAAGTGGCGCCAGTAGCGGCGGCCTGGCATATGAGTGCCAACGTGCTAAGCTTGGAAAGCATGTTGTTCGGGTTTGAATTCCAGTACCCGTGAAGCAAGCCCAGTGCTGTCTTCAGCTAAGGGCCAGTCCATCCTGATCTTATAACCCCTGGGAGCTCGCCGATTATCCAACGTAAGACTTTTCGATATGCCGAAGCGGACGGCTATTAGCTGCGCTATGCTCGTCCGTCCGGTCAGTGCTAACAGATTGTGAGTGCGAGCCATGTGGTGTTAGTGGGGCATTAGACAGATGTGGTGCTGTCATGGCGATGGTGATGGTGGAGGATGGGCGAGTCATGTGGGGCATCGAGAAGTTCTGATGTAGTGGTGGAGATGTGGGGCGTCTGTAAGGCTGACCACCTTCTCGCTGCCTTCTTGCTTGGCTCAGGCTTGGGGGAGTAGGATTCGTTGATGATACCGCGGTATTATGCCACTTGTTGCTCGTGACGTAGCCAATGTGACCGTTGTCCATTGCTTATCGTCAGTTTGTGGATTGCTGAGTCGAAGAGTCTGTTCTGAGCAGCAAAGCTTTCCGTTGGCTTAGCCTTGCCGAAGAAACTGATGAGAGCCGACCTGCTGCATGTAAGGAAGCCGCACTTCGGCAAATCGCCCCGCTTTCGAATGTTCTTCTGGGCACTAGTACTAAGTGAACCGGCAAACCGGCTCTTGTAGGATTGATCGACCACTAAAACACGCGTTACCGTGTACATTGGTACTTTCTTTGTCTTGACTGTAGCAATTAATTACAAACGTGTGTCTTGGAAGTCTGACGAAATAACACGACAAACCAAGCAGCAAACCGGCCGGGCGACAACGTATTTATCCAAGGTCCTTGGGGGTGTGATCATCAGAGCCCCAATACGACCCTTCGTGAAGCCAGTATACCCACGATTGCATCCGTTAATTTTGTCACCATCCCACCATCTGGATCATGGTCAGGGTTCACCTCCGCAACCATCAGCCCGCCCACCTTCGGACAGTGCAACATAGCCGACAGCGCGCACATCATGGTCTCAAACCCAACGCCAGTAAAGTTCGGCACGTTGGCCAAGGGGAATAGCTGCGGATCGATCGAATCGACATCCAGGTGCACGAAGATGACATCGACCTTGTCTTGCGGATATGCCAGTGCGGTCTTTGCAGCAGTCTCGGGCTTGCTCGCCACAGAACTCGAGTTTATGACTCTGAATCCCTTGCTGCGGAGGAAGCTGAAGTGTTCAGGCCGGTTCCCGGGTTCTCCGCGTTCGTCCCAAAGAAGACCATATTGCCTGCATCGCATACAGGTCTTCCATCTTAACGGTCGGAGTAGTACCTCATTGCGTCCAACGAGCCTGGCAGCCGGAGCAAGTGGGTTGTGGTCATGCCTGCGAAGTAGCCGGTGGAGTCTCTGTCAATCGGAGACGTGAGATCTAGGTCTGCGTCAATGTATATGAGTCCGACACTTTCGTTTCTATAAACAGGGCTGTTCGCAAGCGCAGAGAGCACTGCAGGGAGCTGGCAGCATTCGCCGCCGATGACAAGCTGAAAGGGTGGAGGAGACGTCTGGATGTTGGCGAAAGTGGTCTCAAGTGATGTATGCACGCGCTTGCACACTTCGATGTTCAGAGCCTGGTTGCGTACGCTGCGTATGTGAAAGTCGGCGATGGAGAAGCGAGCTGGCTCGGGAAGTGCATGGTGTTCTTCGACTGGTGCTAAGCCCGGAGCGTAAAGCTTGGAAATCAGGCCCGCACGACGGAACGCCTCTGGTGCTTTGGACTTTCCAGGGATGATAGATCCGCAATCAGCGGGAGTGTAGGTGACAGATACGGCTGAGGACGATGCAGGAGCAGTCATCTTGGAGCGCCGAGTCGCTTTTGGGATCCTGGAAAGTGAAATCGGGTCGGCTCTGCTTGGGTGATCTGTCGTCTTGTACAATACTGACCTATTATGATGGTGTTGCTGCCCGTAGACGATGACGTAGAGCTTGGTCAGCCGTCAGCAGCACTATGTTTGTCAGCGAGTCACGCTCAGTGGAAGTGAAGTAGCGATGTCCGAGGTACGCGGTAGTAATGTGAAAGACCAATTCATTCCTTGAGGAGGGTGGTGGAAGGTAGATCAGGAAGACTTGAGCAGCTATGGCCGAGCATATTGCATACTCCGCCTGGCGATGCCTTGTCCTTAAGGCAGACTAGGCTCAATTAACCCGTCAATACCTGCACCGATGCACGCAAAAGGTGCTCTGGAACGATTTATTGTAAAACGATTTATTGTGCTGATTCTTACCGTGAAAGGATTACCAGCTACAAGTCCCAGAAATTGAGCAGGATTATATGGAAAGAGGTCGCCAGAGTAAGGAACTTTCACCTCTGTCATGGTGACGCGACATTTGATGCGACGCAAGATGCGAACACTTTCTCCGCTGTATCATCAAAGTCAGTACTGGGGTAGTATCAATGGCCCAGCAATCACAGACTCCAGAGTCGGCGCACCGGGACAGTCTGCAATCACCAAGATAACAATGCCCTTATGCGGCTCAATGTCCTTGGGAACGACCGCAGTGCCGCTCTTGACATCAAATGGCGCGGACGTATTGACGACACCATGAAAAGCAACGAGATAGTACTGGTGGCCATCCACAAATTTTGGTTGGTTGTCCTTCTCCGGGAAGCTGAGACTGATAGTGGAACCAGGCTGTGCCACCGTCGCATTGCCGATATTGCTCATGAGAGGCAGTCTCTGATTCGGACTCGGGTACGGCGGATTCTAAGGATGGATAAGAGCCCGGAACAATGAACAGATTCGTAGTCTCGAGGATTTCGTTGGCGTATGGAAAGACTGTGTCTGCGGGGCCAGCAAACGGACTTGCACGCCACACGCCCATCAAGCTCCATGTGTTATGTCTGCTCTGCGTCTCGGCGATCGCGACCAACGTGGATTTTGACGTGTCTAGCCTGGCCTGCAACACCACGCATTTGGAGATGTTCCTGCAGACCAGCTGCTTCGGCGTAACCGAATGCGGTATTCCGTGATCGCCTTAGTCAACTGACACGGCTGAGACTAGTCCATCTTGGGCTAGCAATCTCGAGAAATGAGCCAATTTGGGATAGTCATCGGTGGCAGCTCCACCCGATCGTGCTCGATGATAGGCCTTAGGCGAAGATTGTAGGAGGCTATGTCTCGAGAAATGAGCCTGTTGTGGCATAGTCGGTGTAGACCATAGGCTGATCTACAGCTCGTCTTTGCTCCTGCGCGCAAGACGGAAGCTGTACTTAAGCATCCAGATGCTCATGGTGTGCATTCCCATCATCAGCAACAGCGCAACCTGCCACCCAAGATGCAAGAGATGCATGGAAGTATCTCGCGAACGGCGCCATCTAGCTATGATGTTGCGACCATCTCAAGACCTCAAGACGATGCGGCATTCGTCAACAGTGGCACTGTCTGGATCCCAGAACCGCCCGCCATTCACCACGTTCGTCCGCCGCGACTGGAGGTCGGTATTAACCACGTTACGGAAGACCGGATGGTCAAACTCACAGTGACAATAGAGACCGGTCGTGATACCACGGATAGACATCAGTGGTCGACTTGCCGTGCCTCTACCGTTCATGCGGGCGTATAGTCCGGATCTGAGGCAACACAATATCAACGAAGCGGACTTCGTAGCATTTATCGACAACCTTGCGGTAGCACAGGCCCCGCCTGCGCCGTTGCAGGCTCTCAATGTAGCTGGACAAACTGTCGGCTTTGTGTAAGTGTCCTGTGGCCACCTTGCTTACACCGACTAACGAAAAAGTCCTCATCACTGGGCGATGATTGCAGGCGCCGGGATGAATGTCGCTGCGGGAGTGGGGACAGCTGCTGTGTCATTCGGACGGACTCGCTATTTCTTGGAGAAGGTCAATCGCGAGTATTTTGCGCCTCGTGGCCTTTGTGCGTCGGTATTAAGGTACCAACAATTGGCTGAAACGCTTGCTATCGGCCCTGAGATTCCAGTCCTAGTGTGAGCACAAAACTCTCAACGCGCTACCCGCAAGCTAACATGATCAGTGACCGAAATCCTCAAGCCGGGATCGTCAGTATCCGAGATCGCTGTATGTCTGCTTTGCAACCTTTTGTTGCCGACCTCTCACTCGATGTCCCTCCGCCCAGCGGTGAACGCAACGTACTCGACAAACTCGCTGTAAAGGGCATTGAGAGGAGACGACGACGAAAGGATAAAAAGCACTGGAAGAAGCTCAAGGAAGGCGGTTATAGCTCCGAGTCGGGTAGGTGCTCGAATTCGAGCTCTGGGTCCAGCTCGGAAGGAGAAAAAGCACAGCGAAAGGCGGCACGTCGCGTGCGGAAGATCGATCGCGAGGCGAGGAAAGACCTGGGTAAGCATCCGAGTAGGGCCGCTGAGATCGAGGAGGACCGAGCAAGGAAGGTTCAGCATGTCAAGGATAAGCCCGTCCGGAATGCTAGCAAAGGGGCCAAGAAGACGACTGAGAAGATGAGAAAGGACCTCGACCAAGTGGTGAGGCTAGACTTCATAGTCGTAGAGGCGCTGGCTGAACAGCATCCAATGATTTGAGTGTGTTCTCCCTCTTCGCTATGCCCAAGAGCATGTTCGCGTGACGGTCCGTACGACACACGTCTCGGGTTGAGAGCGACGTCTTGACAGGGAATGATCTTGTGTCGCCTCACCCGATCTCCAAGACAGTCTTTGCAGACTTCCAAAGCCCTCTTCTGCCGGCTGACACGTCTTCCAGAACTTTCTGAAGCCATGCGCGAATTGCATCATGTTCCCTACCAATAGCTTCGTACGCCATGCGCAGCGGGAACAGTAAGTTGAAAGCGCCCATTTCGGTCCACGTTTGATTGAGATGATAGTCGACACTGCGGCAGATGAACAAGCCAGCGTCATAGATCTGTTGCTCAGGAATTGACTTGTCCTCGCATTCGCCAAGCGCAACTTGGATACTGGCAACTAATCGCAAGACGAGAATCAGAGTTGCGTAGTACAGCGTCAGAGCGTTTGCGTGGTAGAGTGACTCGAACTGAAAGACACTTGTCCAAAGTGGAGCGTCTTGACCAGATGCGTCAATACTGGACGGTATAGTGTTCGGCGGCAAAACTTTCGTGTATACCTGCCCATTGGCCATTACCCACGCATCGTTCCATCGGTGTAGACTCCCAAGAGTATTCCGTGCTTTCTCCAGTAGTTGCTGGAGCTGCATGTACTGACTGCTTTGATTTGCATGCGCCTGCAGGATCTCGTCGCGCAAGACGAACAGCTCGGGACAGTCTGCAACAATGTCTGTAAGTAATTTGAGCGAAGTGATTCGCGCTGGGAAATGAGACCATGGCGAAGCCTTCCACTCAGGTTTCGCCACAATCGTCGTTTTGCGAAGTACAAGGGCGGCGAAAATCATTGAAGCGCGACATTTCTCGAAGACAAGCAATGAAGGAAGGGACGACATTCGTTCCGGTCCTCGTTCTTCCAATAGTCGCTCAAGTCCGCGTGCGTGATTTATCCAGCCATGTTCGCGTTCCGAGATCAGAAACTACTTGAGTCAGTTTGAGAATGGGTCGTTCCATTAGTGGACGTACTTCAATGACTGCCATGATCATGACTGCCTCCAGCACGTCGAAAGACCTTGACGCAACATCGTCTGCGAGAGCTCCATGCACTGTATGTAACGCAGCGCCATATCGTGTCAGCCCTCGGGTAGTCACCGCCGTCTCGTGATGCTTGATGCCGAAGTATGTTGTGGACAGTGCAAGGAAACATTCGCCCGTGATCGCACGATCGATGCCCGGATCCACTAAGACCCCTTCCACGCCAAACAGTAGGTGCGAATGTGTGAAGGCTTGGTACAAGTCATCGCGTGGTACAGTTAGAGTTCTATTCAGCTGCAGCTCCAAAGTCTGAGCTCTCTGTTTGTCAAGGTTACTCTCCGTGCTTTCTTTCGGGGACCCACTTGTTGGTTTTGGGCCGTTGTAGGGGACTATGGCTATGTCACGTGGCCCGCTGCATTGGAGATGCGCCTTTTGACATCGCAAGCAGCTAGGTCTTGCTAAGTCTGTATCTGCTCAGTCACCGCAAGAAGGGGCGGAACTAGGTTACGTACCGCACTTCACGCGTCGCCGACGACAATTTTCACATGCCTTTGACCGGCCACCGACTCCAACCATGACCAGTACTCACCTACACATGGTAAATAAAGGACTGGATGCATGAGGGGTGGATCAGGTCGACTGGGTCTGATGGGTCGCATCCAGAGACGTGAGGTGTTGAGCTCTTTAGGGAACGCTTACGTCATTAGCCTAGCGCGTCACGACATATCGCGTCAAGCCTGCACGCAGTCGACTTTTCACCATCCAAACCCTTAAATTGACGTGAGATCCTAATCTTTGCAGGCTCGGTGCAGACTTCTTGCAAACAGATGTAATGCCCCTACTGTTTTCTCGGCGATTGAAGGCCTTCCCGGCTGATGCCGCGTCTAACGCTCGACCAGTGCCCGCTCAGAGCACTTCGAACATAAGCTTCGTGGCGCCGCGCGGGCCGCATCCTGAAGGCTTGTGTAATGTGTGGGTACATACCTGAGTTATCTCGGAGATCGCGGACGCACCATTACGAAGCCTGGCTGCCGAATAGGCTGCCGTTGAGGGCGGTATGAGCTCGGCCGAGCGTTTACAACTCCAGAATCCGCAGGGCTGTACCGGGACGGTCTCTGCGTCAGTCTTACAGAATAGCATGCAGCTTCTTTGAGCAGCCTGCAGCACTGGAATGACGCGCTTATATACACAGTGCGACACTCAGCTAGGTCAGCATTACAGTAACGATCTCTGAAGAAAGCTGTGATGCGCATCGACAGCCCTTTGACTTTCGAATAGCTGCACCGTATATACCTCATGCTCCACAGATATGGTTTCGGCGAACAGTCGGAGTGGGTTACAACGTCCTTCCGATGAAACATGACGACAGCCGTCGAGATGCTATGGTAGCTCTTCAATTTACAGATTGAAATGTTGCCGCAGACAATAGTATATGTAGCTCACCGACCCTGCAGCTTCGCAAGACCTCATCAACTACGAATCACGTCCGTGCCTTCGCGTCTGTCCTACCCGACAAATCTCCACTCGACTAGTTGAACGAAACAATCAATTAACAGTCAAAACGAACGACTTTGTGTTTGCCACCGAGTCTACAAAAAACGCTCATTTTCCGGGCGCTCTCCGTGATACGCAAATGGCGGGCACAAAGCAAGAACAGCTCACCGTACCAGACTACATCGACGGTGCGGCGCGAACATCACCCAACGATACATGGGCAATAGTACCAAGATCGACGACTAGTCTCGACCAAGGATGGCGCCATTTCAGTTACGCTGACCTTGCACGAGCTGTCGACAGCTTTGCATGGTGGATCGATATGAATGTCGGAGCTCCAGAACAGCAAGGTCAAACGATTGGATACATGGGGTACGTAGTGTGATGTATCGTGGATTTCTGAGAAGTATCGTTAACCAAAACTAGCGCGAATGATCTGCGATACCTCGTGGTCCTTGCTGCGACGCTGAAAGCAGGATATGTTCCACTATTCACCTCTCCGAGGAACTCACTCGATGGCCAGAAATTCCTCGTGGAGAAGACCAACTGCGAGATCTTCCTCACAACAGCCGAGACAGCGTCACAAGTCGAAATGATTCAGGAAGACGCGCCTCAAGTCCGAGTCTTCACAGCGCCGACCACGCAAGAGCTCCTAGATCCCCATGTTCACGTGCCTTCGTACTCAGGGAAACACAGTCAAGATGCGTCCGCAGACAGTCTCATTCTTCACACTTCAGGCTCGACTGGTACGTGAAGGAATTATCTCCAATAAGGCAAAGAATGCTAACGTACCCCTAGGGCTCCCCAAGCCAATCCGGCTGACTGCCGGAGGCCTCAACACGTGCCATGCCCAAGCTTTACTGGAACCAGAAGGCGGATTTGAGCAAGTCTGCAAGCCCTTCCTCGCAGACACCAGACCCATGCTTGCAGCTGTTCCTTTCTTCCATGCCATGGGCATTATTGTGGGACTTCGATCGCTCATGTGTAGAGGCGCGATTGTCAGACTTCCATCCGAAAAGATGCTGAGTGCGGGCCTGGTGATCGAAGCCATCGAAGCCATCAAGCCTACTTCAGGTATCTTTCCGCCCTCGATCCTGGAGGACGTTTCTGCCACCGAGAAGGGCATCGAAGCTCTCGGCCGACTGGACAACGTCTTTTTTGGTGGTGCGCCTCTCGCCGCTGCAAGTGGCGACAAGATCTGTCAAGTGACGAACCTGATTACAGTTATCGGCAGCACAGAAGCCTTGCTCATATGTACGCTGAGTCCATCTGCGCGGAATGAGTGGTGTTACTTCCACTGGGCCGCAATCACAGGTGCTGTAATGGAGCCTGCCGAGGATGGCCTTTGCGAGCTAGTGTTGAAGCCAAAGAACACAAAGTATCAAGCAATCTTCCATACCTTCCCAAATATCACCGAATGGCGAACAAAAGATCTGTTTAGGCAGCACCCTTCGAAGGCATACCTGTGGAAATACAGTGGGCGGCGAGATGACATCATAGTTTTGAGCAATGGCGAGAAGTTCAACCCGGTCGTTACCGAGAAGCTAATTGAGTCGCATCCGTTAGTCAAGGGTGCGGTTGTGGTTGGGCAAGGCAAATTCCAGGCAGGACTTCTTGTCGAGCCCGAGTGGAATCAAGCTAGTACCCAGGATCCATCAGCCTTAGTCGATCAAATCTGGAGAATGGTAGAGCAAGCAAACCGGGAAGCGCCAGCACACGCGAGAATCTATCAGTCGAAGATTGCAATCGCTAAGCGGGAGAAGCCCTTCATTCGCGCTGCAAAAGGTTCCATCATCCGTCTGCAAACCGTGGGGGCTTTCAAAGATGAGATTGAAGCGCTTTACGCAGATAAAGGGTACTCGAGCGACCCCAATCAAGCCTCTGAGGAGGATGCAGAGCTCGCGACAAAGATCCATGCGGTCTTTTTCCGATCGCTCTCCTCCTTCCAGAAGGACACACCAGACGATATCGACATCTTCAGCCTCGGCGTCGATTCGCTAGATGTCCTTGCCCTTACCAGCGCCATCAATAAGGACGTTCGAGGCGCAAACGTCACTGCACCTATCATTTACAGCAATCCATCTGTGAATCGGCTAGCTCAAGCCTTGTCTCAGAGTGTCGGCAAGTCGAATGGATCACAAGCGCTGCCTCTGTCTCGGGAAGAGAAGATGGACCGGATGGTCAGGAAGTACACCACGGACATGGTCCGTCAAAAGCGCTCAGTCAGCGAGAGAAAGCCCTTGAAGAAGCACACAGTGGTCATCACAGGCTCGACAGGCAGCCTGGGCACCCACATACTCGAGCAGCTGCTGGCAATTCCAGAAGTCGAGAGGGTGTACTGCCTCAATCGTTCTGATAATGCAGAACATCGAACAATGGAGGCCTTCAGCAAGCACAGCCACAATGCGACCAGCATGAGCAAAGTCGAGTTCATCAAAACTGATTTTGGCTCGGACAAGCTGGGTCTCACCGACGAGGTTTACACATGTCTCCTCGGTACCGTCACAATCTTCGTCCACTCCGCCTGGTCTGTTGACTTTAATCTGTCCCTCGAGTCTTACGAAGCCACGCACATCGCTGGCACGCGACGCGTCGTCGACTTTGCTGCTGCCTCTGCGCACAAAGCCTCGATCGTCTTCATCTCTTCCATTGCCAGCGTCGGCAGTTGGGGCTCAGTTGCGAATGATGGATCCGCCGTGCCTGAAACGGTCTCTTCGTTATTCGACAACACACTCACGCTGCCACAAGGGTATGGCGAGTCGAAACACGTCGCAGCTCAGATTCTAGCAACTGCCTCGCATCGCTTGGGCATCAAGACTGCAATCGTACGAGCAGGCCAGCTTGCAGGTCCCAGCACCTCTGCCGGTGGGGCGGCGTGGAACCGACACGAGTGGTTGCCGACCTTGTTGCACACATGCAAGATCATGAAGAAGCTGCCTCGCACGCTGGGCAACCAGGACCGCGTTGACTGGGTCCCGATGGACGTTGCAGCTGGAGCTGTTATCGATGTTGCAACCACACTTAGCAATGAGGCCACGCAAGTGTATCATTTGACGAACCCTCATACGACGTCTTGGAGTCAGTTGTACCCATTCGTTCAGAAGTTCTACAAGGATTCTGGTTTCGACATTGAGGTCGTGGAGTATGGCGCTTGGGTGGACGGGCTCAAGCAGATCCCGCAGACAAAGGAGAGTGCAGAGCGTGTGCCAGGCCTAAAGCTGCTGGAGTTCTATGAGAGTCTGAGACCCGAGACTGGCATGGGTCTGCCTGCGCTGGAGACAACAAGGATGGAAGGCGCCAGCAAGACACTGAGGGGTGGACGATCGGTGGACGAAGAGTTCATGCGCAAGTGGCTTGAACAATGGGCCTTCTGATTTCTATCAATCCTTATAAAGTGCAATTGGACATGTCATTAAACGCAGATGGAAATACAAAACGCATGCACCCGAGAGCTTCGCGTTTTGCTAGTGACGTCATCATTTACGCGTCTGAATTTGGTAGCACCAGGCGCACCCTCTTCAATGTGCCCGCTCCTTCAACTGCACCATCGGTCCTTTCCTATTGCTCACAAACATCTCATATGTCTGATACTGTCCTTCCTCACGTCGACCCGACCTTGCATCTGCGCTTCCGCCACCCAGGTTGTTACTGGGATCCTGCTTGATCTCGAACTTCCACAGCGTTTTCGCCATCACGATCCTCATCTCGAGCCAAGCCATGTTCTTGCCCACGCATCCACGCGAACCGGCCGAGAAAGCGCAGAATGCGCTCTCAGCCAACGCGACGCTGTCTGGTGTTGAGCCAGCCTCGCCCACGATCCAGCGCTGGGGGTGAAAATGCAGCGGCTCTGGGTAGTAGTCTTTGTTGTAGTGCATTGCCCAGAACGCTGTACTGACGAGAGAACCCTGAGGAAAGTAGTGTCCGTTGACTGTTGTGCCTCCTGGAAGGACCTCACGGCTGGGCTCAGCAGGAACTGGGGGCGACATGCGCATCGCCTCCATCAAGAACGCGGTTAAGTACTTGCAAGACTGAATCTTGGGTCCGGATTTGATCTCGTCGTAGCTGCTGAAAATCGAGAAAATTTCATGCGCCATTTTCTGTTGAATGGCTGGGTGACGCGACAGGTAGAAGTAAGCGGCTGAGATGACAATAGCGGTCGTATCGCTGCCTGCGATAGTGAGAAGCTCGCATTCGGCATAGAGCTCTGGAAGAGAGTAGCCAATGCCTGTCTCTGGGTCCTTGGCATTGAACAGCCAGTGGAAGAAATCCTTTCTGGTCTCTGCTTCGAGCTTGGGCTTTTCTTCCAGCTCTCGCTGCTTGCTTGTACGCTTTGCAAGACAGTCGTCGACAAACTCAGTCCACCTCTCGATCGCAGGTGGAGTTGCAATTGCGAGCAGTCGGTCAAGACCTCTTGGCTTCAGCCAGATCCACAACGAACCAATTGGAGAGCAGGCAATCTGGCCATATTAGCAGCGTCCAGGTATACGAAATGAGTCACCCACCGGATGAACAAGCTCCATGAAACCAATCATGAGCTCTGGAACATGTCGTAGCTTACTATCTGGCTCCTTCATATCGAAACACTTGCCGAAGCACAGATCACCCAGGATGTCAAACACCAAATACGTAACTTGATCAGCCATATTGATGCTTTTCGTCCACGCACCGCCCTCCTCTTTAGTCTGTCCGAGCAAGCTGAGCCACCGATCGACATTGGAATGAACGAATACTTCAGCACCGCGGAGAGCACTCTCAGAGAACGCGTAGTTGATAACACGACGCTTCCTGGCATGGACAGGAACCGAGGTGGCGCTCCACGTGTTGATGTGGTCTACGGTCTTAGGCCAGACGGAGTAGTACTCGCTCTTCTTTACGTTGCCCTTGGGTCCAAAGAGATGCCTGTACGCTGAAGGGGTGTTGAGACAGACGCTGTTTGGTGCGTAGCGATACTCCGGGCCTGTTGATCAGCCTTTGACTGTAGTGGGACGGTCATCGATGGAGCACATACCATACTTCTCTTGTAGGCTCAGATGCCACAAGTGACGGTCCTGATTCTTCGAATGCCACCACGCTGGGAAGGCGGACAATTTCGTCCAGAAAGGTCCTGGGAACTTGGCGAGCGGATGGAAGTAGAGCCTGTACACCGCCGTTACGAAGATGTATACGACGATTGACGAGGCACCGAGCGCAAAGACGCTGGGGTACGAGAGACCACCAGGCATATTCGTGAAACCCATATCCGCGTCGCGGCTCACGAAAAGGTCTCGAGGGCCCTTTTGACACAAATCTCCGAGTCTTGGAATTTTGCATTGTCCTATCGACCCTAGCTACAAACACGCAGAAAGAGGCAAGATCAGTGCTTTGCTCCACAGACCGCAAGACTTTTGTGGTCAAGATCTTGCGTCTGTTTCCCCTGATTCGTTCGGACGTTCCTTGAACAAGGTTAATTTTCCGTAATCCCAGTCGGACTCCACATGCCAACCTGCAACGGCCGCCACGACATTGTCAGCCGTCTTCCGTGCCGCTCCGCGGAGGTCTTTGAGTTGCTTTCTATACTACTCACATGCTTGGGATGACCAACCGGCCATCCCGAGTAATGTTGTAGCTCCTTGGCCATCCATCCCACTCGTACAGATGTCTGTTCGGCGGGTGATGCTTTCCGCACTTCGGACACAGGTCTTGTTCTCCGTGGTGGCATGTGCAGATGTCACACCACGGGTTGGCCTTGCTTAACTGATTCCCACACCAGTCTTTGCGACATCTTATCCAATGCTTGCAATTCTTATCTTCTTCCCATCTTCCGAAGGTGCAGTACGGTCGCTCGTTCTGCATGAACAACTTGATGGGCTCCCAATGAAGTCGCTTTGGCCAAACGGCCTTGCTCAGGCTCTCGCTCTCGCAGTACGGGTAGTGCTTGCGCAGTACAAACATTCCGTCCAAACATCTATGCTGCGCCGACGATGTAAAAACCTTGCACAACCAGACTTTGCGCCTGATCATCCTGTTGCAGTATTGGAGCCTCGCCTCATCATGGTGCAGCCTCGAAGATAGCAATGCTCTATCGAGTTTGTCCAGCAAGGTCTCGAGCAAAGTCCCCATGCTGAGTGTAGTATGCATAGCACAAACCGCTGCTGCCGTGGGCAGGTACATCTCAGCGTTTCTCCCGAGCTCTTCAGCCACGGCGACCAGGTGCACAACACTGTTTTCAAGCCCGCGTGCGCAGGCCCACTCTAGCGCATTCTTCCTCGCGAAAAACGGATCCTTCATGGATACTTTGAGGTAGGGGCACTCCGTGTCGATGCCCTTCCCATCCTCCAAGACCATTCCCGATTCAAGCTTCGTGTGCTGTCTGAGGAGCACAACGTGGAAAGCCGTGTCCGGGACGGAGGACAAGTCGTGACACCTCGAATGCATGAAAGCCGGTTTCCCACATCTGCAATCTGCTCCCCTGAGAGCCAGAATGGAAGCAATCTCATACAGCCATTCCGTGTGACTCAGACGTCCGGTCTCTCCAGGGTCGTGGAGCAACGCGTATTGTTGGAGGTAGTAAGCTACGGCATGCATGTAGGTTGCGATGGTGCGTTTCTCTCCAGGAGCAGGCTCGGATGCGATGATCTCGCTAGTCATGCGAAGTCGAACTAGGTAAGGCACTCGTGGCCACCAGCTAACTCCATGCCTCGTATCTTGCACGTTACGCAAGCATAGTTCGGCCACTTCATTCTCAAGTGTTTTGTTAACTTTTAGTAGGGCTGTGAGGGCTTTCGAGTTCCCGTCGCTTCCATTTCCTGATACGACAAGGGAGACGATGTGCTGTACGAGCTCGAGCGGTAGCTTCTCAAGCAACATTGTTGCGAATGAGGGAGGCAGTGATAGGCAGAGCTCTAGCGAAGACTGGCTGCTTAAATGAAGCCTGGGGATCTTGGAGGAGGCGGCAGAGCGATGAGAAAATACGGGAAGTACAGTCTCCAACTTCCAGTACGCCGTGCAGTGTCGTACTTATGGGCGGTTATCCCTGACTCAATCTTACTGTCAAAAGGGCGGTGCGCCATAGACTGCAGGCTGCCTTACGCACGTGATCAATTTATCTGGCAGGTACGAGGCGTGGTGCCTAAACCTCGTCACAATCAAATATACTCAAAGAAAATTCCATTGATCTACGTCGGCGTCACAAAACAACAGCCCAGAAGCTTGCCTTGGAACCAACTCCGCTCCCGTCTCCATGCTCGGACAATCAATTCAACGGCCTCGCGCATCATCAATGTAACCTGCTCACTCATCTCAGCACCCGGATGCCGTACGCACCAGTTGATTACATGCACTCCGGCATGAATAATGACACGATAAGCCATGTCATCAGATAGAACACCATAGCCCGTGGCAAAGGCTTCGATCATCACCCTGCATGCTATGCGGGTAGTGACTTCCGCGCCAGCAAAAGAGATCTTCTCCAACAAGTCGCCGATCATTTGGCCTAAGTCTACTGCTCGATGACTGTGATGCGAGAACTCGAAGTCGATGACGTGAAGCCGCGGCTGCGGTGGTGGGGTCAAGAGGACGCTGGACATGCATCGTCAGTCGCTGCTACGTGGGAGGACGCAGAAGGAAGATGGACATACTTCCCAGTCCAGAAATCACCGTGCACTATACCATAAGATTCTGTCTCTTCGATCACTTGCTCGTGCATTGCCTCCTCATGCTCGCGTTCGGCCCTCGCCCTCACCTCCCGCAACACTTCGAGTTCTTCTTCATTGATGGTTGAGAACGTGCCGGCAATATCAACAATAGTCGCGTATGTAGTACGCCACTTCAGATCACGACTGGCTACGTTTCCTCTCATTATGTTTCTCAACTCATTCTGCTCTGGCTCCTGTGTCCAATGATGCAACGCATGCAACCACTCTCCGAGCCCAAGGCCGACGGCGGACCTAATAGACAGCGGAATGGCACTATCAGGAGACGTAAGTAGACTGGCGTAGTCGAGCCCAGGATAGAGGTCTTCGATGATCTGGATTTCAAGGGATGGGAGATAAAGCAGAGGTTGAGGCGTGAGGACATCCAAGACTGGAGCGCCAGGTCCTAGCTCAACGCCGGACAGTGCACTCAACATTGCGTTCTCGTAGGCCTACTCTGAATCAGCTTCCTCAACGAACGTCAGTGTGTTTTGTTCACCAATGCCTACCGAACGTCCTGAGTCTAAAGCGAAGTCGCGATTGACAGCAGCAAACTCGGTCGCTTTCTTCACAACAACCGATTTCAGTACTGATCTCAGTATACTCCCTTCAAGCAAAGACAGTGGTGACTCGAGGTCACCGCGAAAGATGAAACTAGCGGAGCCACCAGGAACTCGAGTCAGGGACGAGCATGCGAAGTCTGTGCTCGCAATCGCTTTCTGGATTTCGGCAGTGAGCTGTTGGACTTCATCATCGTTAAGCGGTGGCATTGTCGTGACTGACCCTGGAAATCGCTGGCGGCACGATGCATATACCTGTATGTGACTCATGCAACGAGTAAGCACAAGCTGCAAGGCAGCCAGCTTGATGACGTCAGCCCTTACTCTTAGGACTCAGAAAAGGTCGGCTGCACCAACAAGATCATCGTGATCCTCAAGAGTATGATAGGTCTGAGGAGATTCAGTGATAACTTTTCACGTACTTGAGAGCAACTATGAGAACCTCCGCTTCATGACCGAATTTCCCTGCTATTTGTGAGCTTCAAGCCCGTGGGCTCGATCCCGCGCTCACCATCTTCCTCCTTACGCCCTCCATGAGCACGTAAGGATCTTTCTCCGCACATTCAAATGCTTGCTCAATCGCCTCCCGATGTCTCTCGCTTCTAATCTCGAACACGGCCTCGAACGGCTTGGGTGCACCGATGATTCCAGGTGTGAAGCTCTGCTCCTCGTCGACAACGATACTCTTACCATTTTTGCTCTTGATATTGTACGCCCACAGCAGCCTCGCAATGGCGATAGTGATCGATCTACGTGCGATATATCTTCCCGCGCATATCCTCCTACCATATCCGAAGTTGCCCGCTTGCTGTCCTTTACCGAGCCAGCGCTCGGGGATGAATTCAGAGGGTCTGTCGAAGAGTGTTTTGTCATTTCGCATAGCGATGAACAGCGGGATGACTAAAGCACCTTTGGGAATGCGGAATCCTCGGTAAGTACCCTCTGCGATAGTCGAATGGGGAATGCCTTGTGGAAGTATGTGACGCCAGCGGAAGTTCTCCTCAACCACGGCCTGGACGTATGGCAGCTTGGACAAATCTTCGAAGTTTGGCAGCCTATTGAACCCAACGATAGTGTCCAATTCGCTTTGTGCTGTGGGGATCCAGTCTGGGTATGCAAGGCAGGCGAAAGTGAATACTTGAAGAGTCGAATACGCCGTTTCCACGCCAGCATCGCGCAGAGTATGCCGAGATCTCAGGCAACTGCGACGGAATCTACTTGCTTCGCTTCTTTCGCGCCGCAGAAGTCCTTGCACCAATTATAGCCGGGTCGAGCTAGACCATCTTGCATGTTGCGTTTTTGTAAACCTTCGTACTGCTCATGCCACGCTTCCGCTGTCTTCTTCCAGGGCGCAAGGCATCTTGGCAGGTAATTCAGTGTCAGAAAAGCATCCACAATCCAGGCTCCTACGTCGCTCGCCGTGAGCATATGCTCGAGGTTCTCAAGCTTTTGTTGGAACCGCCATTCTTTACCCGTGATGATCCGTATGCCAAAGGTGAGTGTATACATGACGCTAGCGGTGAAACGTTCGTATTGTCCTACAAAGTCATTTGTGCTCAACATGTTGAGAAGCAATTACTTGCTTTCCATGTCCTGGATCGGTTCGTAACATGTTGAGGCGCGAGGACCGAGAACCGAAGCCTCCAGGCGCTGATGGAGTAGATAGTTCTTTCCTCATGACACGAACAATATGTGCTTGTTCTTGCAAAGCAGCTCCGAAACCATGACCTGGACACATGAGCAAAATGTCCTTGGCTTTGGAAGAGCTGGAACCATACCAAACGGGGCCGATAGCTGTAAACGTGACTACGCTTGTCAAGCAGCTCCCTGGCTATTTCATAGTCGCCAATGATGATGACGACGGTGCCGCCGAAGTCAGCGCTGACGAGAGGTCCATACTCCTCGACCCATCTCTTGAACACAGTCCAGCTGCTCTTAGAGGTGATCTGATGCAAGTTGTCGATAAGTGGGAGACGAGGAGGGCCCGGTGGGAGTTGTGCCCTGCCCAGCCGTTGTTTGATCACATACGTGATGGCAAGAATGACAATAGTGAGGAGTGCGATGAGTGATGCCATCATTGCTGCATTAAAAAGAGCAGCCTGTATGTTGGCTATCCTCGAGCTCGTTCGTGGTCATTATGCAGTGGAGATCTAGGTGAAGGCTTGCTGTAGGATGTGCATATGTCCGTCTCTTCTCGCGGTGCAGGACCTAGCGACCTATCACTGCGGACCACGAGTAGAAAGCGAATAATTTCCGGCGGGATCACCGATGGCAGCTGGGCAGGATTTCCTTGTCCAGCCTTGCAGGTGACAAGTCTCAGCCTTGTGCGCGTACTCTCAGGTGCTCTCTGGGCACCGATAAGGCCCATGCCGCGCGCCTGGCCGTATGGATTATGAGTATTGGTAAGAGGCTTACGCCTGCGAGCAATGGCTGCAAAGTTGGTGTCGCAATTGGGTGGTGTACAAGGTGGGTGGACGAGGCTGCATGACCCTAACGCATGACCAGTACTTGATACTACCCAAAGAATTCTTGCGGGGTTCTCCGCACTGGGTCTGGTGGCGCTAAAAGGACAGGTTGATCACCCTCCAAAAAGGGTCATGAAGACGATCCAACTTGTGTCCAAAAGCTTAGCGTAGTTTGTGTTGTCGTAAGAAGAGTGTAGCGACGAACCCAGACAGCGCACATCCCAACGATACCACTGTATTGGATCAGCAAAGATCCCGCAAGATGAGGGCATTGGGCTTACCATGAGTCCAGGTCAAGGCTTCGACGTATGAACTCACAATAGCCGTGGCTAACAAAGGCTTGACCTTATCGATATAGTGTACGTCAGAGACCGCGCTTTCAATGATCTGCAGTCAGGTCAGCTGCGCAATCAAGGCGAGTGAATAAGAGAGACGAACCTTCATCTTCTTGGCATTTCCAAAGCCCATCTCGGTCAGTCTTGCATCCAGGTTGACCCTTAGAGACTGCTGCAGAACAGCGCTCACGCCCGCCATACCACTTAACATGCCAATGGACGAGGCGAGGTACAACGTTGATGCCGCAATGGCCGTGTACTGTTGATCGAGCGCAGCTTGAATGCTGATGAAAAGTGTAGAATTTGCGATCCCCGAGCCAAAACCACCGGGGAAGATGTAGAGGGACTCGAGCCAGTTGGTATTGCCATGCCAGCGCAAGATCAGAAGCAAGTATGCGAGAGAGGCGACACCAGTAGCGCCGAGAGTTAGTGCTTTATATCGGCCTGTCCTTTTGATCACAGCACCGGAGATCAATCCTCCGATTGCATTACCGACCACAGCAGGGACCAAGTGAGCTCCAGCAACGGTCGACGAGGCGTTGGCCGTAACTTGAAAGTACAAAGGCACAGCGAACATGAGCCCAACTTGTGCGCCGACCTGGCAGATCATGATGAGCGATGAGAGTAGCACCTCTTTATGACCAATGATGGACAGAGGGATGATAGGCTCCCTAGCAACCCAGCCTTCAACAGCCAGAAACAGCAGACCAAACGCCAGCGCGGCGAAGAACAGCATCGGAATCCGTAAATCGGACCACGGGACTCTGTTGCCGCCTATCTCCAGGGGCAGCAGCAGACTGAGGATGCTCAATGTCATCAGCAGGGCGCCCAGGAAGTCGATACGTGCGAATCTCTTGGCCTTGACGTCTCCGTCAAGGTGACGATGAGCTCGAGTAGGCAGGACAAGCCAGACGAGAAGGATTGAAATACCTGAGAAGGGGACCTGGCCGAGGAAAGACCATCTCCAGCCCACGGAATCTGCTAACCACCCTCCTAGAGGGCCGCCAATGCTGCGACCTGTTGTGGCCGCAATGTTCACCCACGAGCGCCATGTGGCAACGTCCCGAAGTGGTACAAGATCAACGATCAGGATAGACACGAGTGTTGTCATGCCTGAGGAGCCTAGACCAGATATGACTCGACCCCCGATCAACTCTGGCATGGAACCCCCGATACCAACGAGAAAGCAGCCGAACCCAAAGAGAGCATAGGCTAAGAGCAACATCGATTTGCGGCCATATATGTCACTGAGCTTGCCATATAGGGGCATAGTAGCCGCCTGCGCAAGAGCGAAGCTTGTGAGCAGCCAGCTGGAGTCGTGGAGCGCATCGAACTCAGAGGCAATGATGTGGTGCGTGGCGAACAGTAGAGATGAATCGGCGTTCGCAATGAAGGTCCCAATCAGTAAGACGCAGACGATGTGGCCAACCGAAGCGGCTATCGCAACTGTGGGAGTCTCTTGTTTCGAATCGATTCGGGCCTCTTCGTCAGGGAGAGCGTCGCCGCATGGGATGTCCGACCCTGCGTCAGGGACATCGCCGAATCCATCGCTCGAAGATAAGCTCAGGCTGCTTGTGGAGGGAGTGCTACCGGATTGGGACAGAAAAGGGGTGCGTTCGGTGCTCGTGATGGTGTCCTGCAGAGCCATATTGTCTGGTCACGAGAAAAGGCGTGATACAATCCAAGGCCCACTCGAAATATCGTAGATTTATAGTGACTTTCCAACTCATAGCAGAGTTTTCGCCGCTGGAGTCATGCTGCGCCCAACCCAAGTGCAGTCATGAGGGCAGACGTGTCAGCGCGCACCCTCGGGCCGTTGGATGAGGAAAGCCGATGTTGCAACACCAAGGGCCAATCGCGTCATCAGATCTGAGCGAACCACACGAGTGCATCTACAGCAAGAGCCGCAAATCTTTTGCTCAACACATTCTCGCTGTGGGCTTTAGTGATGTCGTTCTCGGAACTTGTAGCGTTGAACGGGGCGAGCTCCTATAATGGTGGGTCTCCAGCCTCAGCAGGTCTGCTCAGTGAACGTTGCGCTTCGTGTTTGCTCTGCAGCGTAAAGGGTGTTTGACACGTCGATAACTGACAAGAAGAACCATTCAGAACTGCAGGTTGGGCTTGAATGATGAGAAGTAGATGCAGCTGTCTTTGAGCTGGTGTTGCAGGTACGCTGCAATGGCAGTACTTGACATCCCGGAACAATGCGCAACCGCTCCCGTACGCGTTGACGATATTTGAGTATGACATTATGCGTTCAGACGCGTGCTACACTTGCCTGGATTATCGATGAAGGTGTGAGGTTCGAGATCGTGCCGGTGGGACGACCCTGATATCGACAAAGCCGCACAGCCCTCGCCTCTAGCGCGTTCCTCAGGGCAGGCGCGTCTTTGTGAGCAGGCGCGTTGCGGCAAGCCACCCTGCTCATTGCATCTACTGCGCATATATAATTCTTCATAAATCAGTCAACGATAATGAGTTCGTGCGATGGTGTACTGGTTCGGGCCGAGCCGGTATGATGTTGCATGCGACGAACAAGAGACAAGATGTTGACCAATTTTGGCAAAATGCCGTTTATACTGCACAGTCCACTAGGTAAAGTATATACAAGAATGCTTTCCACAAGCGTCATCGTCCCCACAAGCGTTTAGTTCTCGCCATTCTTGGCCTTGACCCAGGCGATGAGCTCCTTGAGTGTGAATTCAGTGGGAAGCTCCTCGCTAGCACCGGCTCCAGCAGTCGCAGAAGGAGCAGCAGCAACGGTCGACGAAGCAACGGGAGTCTCGACAGCGGCGGCAGAGGTAGAAGCGGCAGGGGTTTTGACAGCCGAGGAGACAGGAGCGGCAGAGGAGGCACCAGGAGTCTCAGCAGCGGCAGATGTAGCAGCGGCAGCGGATGTGGCAGCAGCGGAGTTAGCAGCAGCACTCGAAGCGACGGCGGCCTTGGACGAAGCAGGAGCAGCAGCGGCGCTAGAGGCAGGAGCCGAGTCACCAGAGGCGGCGCCACCAGCCGAGTTGACCGAGGTGGTCAGGTCGCCGCTCTCGACGTAGACACCGGAAAAGAACCAGTCCTCGGCACCGGCAGCATCGTTGCTGCCAGGCAGGCGAAGGACTCCCAAGTGCCAGTCAGCACCATTGGACTGGGTGCTGGCATCGAAAGGACCAGCGGTCTTGGTCAGCGCGTCGCTGCCGGTGGAGTGGTAGAAGGAGACGGAGCCGGCATCGAAGTCGATCTCGTAGGCAACGTTGTGCCACTCGTCAGCGACGAGCTCGGCGTCCCACTTGGAGACACCACCAACGTGCCACTGGAGCTTGTTGCTACTTCCGCCCGCAGCACCGTACTTCATCTCAGTGAAGTGGCTCTCGAAGAATGCGACCTGGTGCTCGTTGTTTTCGGTAGGCTTGTTGGTTCCGGTGGTCTTGACAGAGAAGTGGTAGTAGACCTTGCCCTTATTGATGGCGGCGGTGGTCTGGGGAATCAGCTCAGTCCTGAGCATGGTCTGGCCGTTCCACTTGGCAGTCTCATCGATGGTGATCTTGACACCCTGCTTGGAGCCAGTGTCGGCGGGGTTCTTGAACTTTGAGTCGAGGTTGACGTAGTCGGCAACGGCGCCGGAACCGTGAATGTAGTACTGGTAAGCGCCAACAGGATTGGAGAATGACCACTTCTCGAGATCCGCGCTCGAAGTCATGTCGTTGAAGCGTCCATCCCAGATGATTGTGCCTGAATCGCGATGTCAGCCATCGTCTTAAGCCATAAGCCAGCGGTTGTCAAATTACCAGCAGACACAGCGCTGATGAGCGCGTTGATGAGAGCGACCTTGGAAAGCATGTTGAAGTGAAGGCGAACAGAGACCAGCTGTACGGAAAGGAACGTGTACTACGAGATGAAAAGAAGGACTGCAGTGAGGTGAACGATGAACAGGTAGGAATGGAGGGTATCACAGCGCATATGTAGAGTGGTACTCATTTCGAAGTACATTGATGTAGGTGGAGCCCAGCATTGAAGCGGCGCAGATGGAGCCGCCCCTCAACCCTGCATACCAATATCTCGGAAACGAAACGTCCATTGCAGGGTGTTTCATGTTCTTAGTCAACCATTAAAGGCTTAGAGACCCGCAAAGCCTCCATAGACGTTCACGATCTCAATACTGGCCCACCGGCTTGGGAACGATTTCGAGCATGGCGCGCGGTAAAAAACCTAGATCTCGCCGTTGCAGTTGCAGACACGAGCCGCAATGACAGGAACCTGATGGCATGACAGCGGAAGCGACCGTGTGAAACGTCTCGCTTACGCACGCCAAACCGCACTTGGCTATCGGCTAGCCCAAGGAAGACTAGACCACGAGGCTCGATGATGAAGGGATCGAGGCAGATTCCTGCTCATGAAAGCTTGTTTCAGGGCGGATGAGACGGAAATTTGGTGTTTGTTCTTTTCGGTCTTGTTGCACCTTCGCCATCAGAGAATCGCCGCGGAGACTACCAGCTGCCATTTCGCCACCGGCAAACCCTGCCATCAGACAGACCAAATGAACTGTTTGCTTGTGCGGTTTGGTTAGCATAAAGTCAAAGCCGGCGAAGAAGGTCAATGTGATAAATGTCCGACGCTGCGCTTCTCCCACCCAGTCGAGCACGATCAGAAAGGCTTTCTGCCTGCGAGGATTGCGTGTGGGGTTCCTTTTATGCCGCTGTACGACAAGACAGTCGTAGCGACCGCTTTTGAGTGAGTCGTGTGCCTTCCTTGACAGTCGCGATGGAACTTGGCTGTCCTGTCACGAACAATTCACTCAGAGGATCGGTCTTGAGATCGAGATTCACGACCCGCCTCTCGACCGTCAACTCATTCCCATTCAACCCCTTGATCTCGACTTCAAGGTCTATTTCGATGGGCTTGCTGGTAGGGTCATCGTAGCTGGTCTAGATTGTCAGACGCAATACGGGCGGGTCCCTCCCAACCGGTCCAGCTCCAGCTCGGAAAGTCTGATCGGCGGCGTGGGTGCTCGACTCTATCATCGATCCAACCTAAAGTTGCAGGATGACTCTGTAAAGGCAACCCGTGCCAGAAGCCGAGCGGAAAGGGTCTCCTTTTGAATCCAGTCAAGAGGCTGAGAGATGCCTTGAACGAGTCACCTTCGTTGGTCATCTTGCGGCTCGTGTACGTGTGCAGTATACCACCGTACATGCGCACCGATCCCTCAAGATCCGCAGTTGTGACCGCAGCCTCTTCTTCTGGCAACTGAGATGCTTTTCAGAGGAGCTTACAGAGTGAGCTTCTGATACTTACAAGCTCCGGACGCGTTATCAAACGCATCAGTGGCTGAGCGGAATGCTGTGTCCAATCACCCTGGAATCCAGTGTTAGGATCTGTGCCCTCCCATACGGAGCCCATCAAGCAGCTGAAGTCATCCTGGCTCTCCGTGAACTGGAGAACTCGCATCGATAGCACCTCTTCCTGTAATGTCCAAGCTCGCGTGGACCAGCTGGTGCTGGTTCGCTCGATCAAAATCTCTTGAAGGATCGTGAAGAACTGTACCCATCGATCGTCTCCTTGACTTGTGTCGGACGCGGTACAGACACACCGGCCGGGCCTGCATTGGCACTATTGTCTGTCATGGCAATGATCGTAAGTGTCGCACAGCCATAAATGGTAGCCATCATGTTGAGCTGCTGGATCATCGCTTCTTGCTGAGCGAGGGTTGGGTTCGGCGACTGATCGATGCATAGCGCGTCAACCTAGATTGAAGTCAGCGGCGAACTTTGCGCGGGTAGTTGAGCCAGACCCATAAGTAGCGCCTCTTCAGAGCTTCGTCACAGTTATCGCATCTTCGATGGTTCGCGGCAGAGATTGATTTTTTGGGGCCCTAGGTGCAGGCTGCACGCCTCCTTAGACGTAGCTCAAGGCGATGTAGTCACATTCGGGTGGGCAAGAAATCACGCGACGCTCCTCCACATCGACCATTCGAGCTGTCATCAGCTCGGCTGGCTTCTTTGATCGACAGTAGTCTCCGTGTGACTGCTCGCAGTGATCAAGTAGTCGAGCTAGTATTGACAGGTCAAGCGTACAATCCAGGGGCGCGCATTCATTGTTCTTCGATCGGCTGGTGCGCATCGCGTCTCCATTGCAATTGCCGGTCCTGTCATCATCCCAAAGCGTATCTCGTTGTCGCCCTTCCTGAATGGATCGCCAATGGCTGCCAGAGGGTCACTGCCGGTCGCAACGCCAATAAACACAGCGCCCTCGGCTCTCCATTGCTCAGGCAGACTTTCCCAGCCGTTGTGCTGTATGTGTGAGCGGAAATGCTCCAGTCGCAATGGCACGTCGGCGTCCAGTCCTGGATTACGCGACACAACACAATAGAGCAGTCTGCAGAAAGGACATGTCGGCGTCAACAGGAGTTTGGACAGCTCTCCCAGGAAGGGTCGATATGGAGCCATGAATCCGATGTACTCATTGAGTTCGCAGTCAGCACGTTGCATGTCATCCAATGGCTGAGCCTTGGTGAAAATGTCCACTACATTCCAGGCCGAGCACTTGGTACACAGCGAGCTGGGCTGTTGTTGAAGACCGTGTATCAAGTCAGCATCATGGGTCTCCAGCCCTGATACCAAACGAGCGGTGAAAGGTTCTGCGCGCTGAATGGGATTCCAATGTTGCACAAGGCAGATCAGTACGTTCGAGCTCGCGGCAATAGATGCAAAGCCGCACTGGCGGCATGTCCATGATGCTACCACGAGTCGTCTGCCTTGAGCCGAAGCTGGTGAGGGCAAGTCAGCGCAAAGATCTTCAATGCGAAGGATAAGTCTTACAACGCATGCTTCTTCTCAGCGGAAACATCCATCGTAGCCTCATCGTGTAGGACACCTCGAGGATAGAAAGCGATCTCGTCCTGTCATCTCTCAAGGCTAAAGGATCCCGTCCGGCGTGCAGGCGCACGTGTCAAGCGCGCATCAGCGTCGAATCAAGAGGGGCGTCAGCGCCTGCGGCTGCCGTGCTGACCCACCCAACCTTATGAGTCTGACCATTGTGAGCTACTTGCAGAGAGGGAAGGTAGGCAGAAGCCAAAAATGAGAGAGCGAGCGAATGGGTGAGCTCACACGCGTTGTTAATCTTCACGCACCGGTAGAAGTCGTGCTAACGACATGACGTCATCATTGGGGCTCCGAGCGCGTTCGTACTTTCCCACATCGCCCATTGCATGAACTACATTGGAACTGCATCTTGCTATGTGTGAGATGTTCTAGTAGAGTGTCCTAAAGTATGTGATACTCTCAGATATCTCACTTGACCCCCTGGTTGCGCCTTGCCCAATGATGTTTACGTAGGTTCGTCCACGTTCATTTGAAAGCAGACACCACAGCCTTCGGCAGCGGCCAATCTGACATTTCGTTAGCTACACACGTACAGTGACTCGTACGTGGTATGACTTACCAAACACCGGTCTCTCCCTTGTCCTCTTTGTAAGCCTCACCACATCGCCAACCTTCACCATCTTCCCTTTGTCACCCAGCGACGTATACGAATACTTCCCAAACACCGGCCCATACTTCCACCCCTTGTCAACCCTCCTATCTTTTGCCAACTTCTTCCACACCGCGCCGCTCTCATCCTCCGCCTTCTTGCCGGTCTTGTAATCGACGGTAATGGCCTGACATCTCCAGCACGTGCCTCCAAACTTCATCTTGATGCCGCCGGGGAACACCATCTCGGCCCAGTAGTCTTCGTCGTAGGCGGTGGGTGCACCGGAGACTACGATGTTGGGGCGGAATTTGGTGATGTCCATCGAGATGCCGTCCGCGAGGCGGGAGGAGACCTCGTCGTTTGATTCTTTGGTGACGACGAGGTATTGGCCGATGTCTTGGAATGTGATACGCTCAGCCGGAACTTTGAGCAGAGAAGGCAGCATACGGCGGACGGGTGCGGTGAGGGGGAAGCGCTTTGCGTATGCCATGTCGCCGTTTGGTGCTCCGGAACCTAGAACTAGCCGCGAATGCTGGCCGATGTAGACAAGGCGCGTCTCGAAACCCATGTACTTAGTCAGCCATGCGGAAATGGTGTCGCCCATGTCGTAAGTGTCGGTGGCGCTGCCATGGAGGTCCAGGTTCAGCTCCTTCAAGCCGTTTACATTCGGTCGCAGAGGCACCTGGATTTGGTACTCCGATCCGGTCCAAGAGAGCTGCTTTGGGTTTGGGTTCTCTCCTCCGACTCGCGTCACTGTCAGGACTTTGCCATCTGGACCATTCTCCACGATCTGTTTGAACAGAACCATCTGCAGATGGAAACCACTGTACATTGTCTCATACTGCTCCACCTCTTTGGTGTTTGGGTCTCGATGCACTTTCTGAAGACAAAACGTTCGGTCGTCTTCAAAGCCTTGTGCGCCTATCGTGCCGACATCTAGTTCACAAGCACCGAAGCCTTTGATAGGGTAGTGGTACAGCTACAGCCAAGTAAGTCTTTGATCGTAATGTTTATCCCATGTGGCTTAACATACAGCTTCGATCTTCAAGTCCACGTTTTCCGGGACTGTATCTTCCTTCGCTTGAACCAGCAGAGCGGCCATCACCAACACCAAAGCTAACGCGACCGCCGTCCATCGCGCTTCCGGGGTAGTTGTGGCAGACAGCCTTGACAAGTATTCAGTAAGCTGCTGGGACGTCATGTTGCGAACAACGTGCAACCCAATTAATCTTTGGATTTGCTGGCCAAATCCAGGAAAGGCGTCGTGATGTTCTTATCATGTCCACACCCCGCACGGCAACTCCGCACCTCGATAAGAGCTCCGTATCTCAAGCTGACTAGGTGAGAGGAGTCGGACTCTTGATGCGGAGATCAGGGTCCAGCTAGCGACCAAATCGGCATCCTCACGGTACCGAAACATACAAGATTCGCTTTGCACGGGCTTATGTCGGGGCCGCTCAAGATACTGCGAACTTGAACCTCTGGATCTGCATTACGAAGCAAACGATCGTCCCTGTATCTCTGGATTGTATGGTGTCTTTAAGATCATGCTTCAGAAGGCCCGTGCTGAGGACGTGCGACGAGCTGAAGACATGCTACTTCCGTTGACCCTGGGACTTCCGGCGCCTTTCACAGCCCTCTGTCTCATCAATGACATCATTCTCACTGTCGGAGAGACGGAGGGGCCCCAAGGACTTCCTTTTCTTGCCACGAGGGCTTGATGACGGCTGTGTCAGGTCCACCACGTTCTCACGAATGCGGTTCCGGGCTTCCGGTGTTCGATCGATTACACTCCGTAGGGCTGAGAGTTCCAGTTGCTCATCTTCATCATCGCTGATAAGAATAGCTTCCATAGCTGACGGCACCTGCGGTACTGCTCGTAACAGTTCAGCTGGTTCTGTCTGAGTCTTCAGACCTCGTTCTGCGCTGCTTTCTGGCGTTGGAGGTTTGTTCCCGCCGATCTGTGCCGCGAGCAGATTCGGAACGCTTTCACCCAACTGAAAACCGTTATCGATCCAAGCTGCGATGGCCTCCTTCGCATCTTCGCTTGAGACACAGGACATTTTGGGTGTCGGTGCAGGCGGAGAAGTGACATGCTCACTGGCTCCCTCGACTTGGACTTCACTGGGGTGCAGGATTTGTAGTTTTTGACCATTTGCCCCGATCCTCGTCGTCCTTTGCATCGACAGATAATTGAGGAGTAAACCTGTCGTTTGTCGGCGCTTGGTGCTAGGGAAGCAAGCATGTCTCCCGGAAAGCGCCCACTTGAAAGTGTCTTCGACACCGTCCTCTTCGTCCTCTGCATCATCTCTCACAGGTAGATCATCTTCACCATGGTTGGAATCGACGTGCCTCACGTATGCGATGCTCTTGGAGATAGACTGGTCGAGGTCGATGCTACCACCCTCACTCTTGTCCTGCCGCTTTTAGTTCGCAAGATCTTTGGCACCAACAAGGGGCTTTGGGTCGACTGTCTCATCTGCGGTTTGCTGCATCTTACGGAAAGTGGCATCGTTCCTCAGCATCAACCTGCGGATGTCTTCGTAACCTGTTCCATCTCCAAAATATGCGGCACTAACCAGGAACCTGGGGTCAGCCGAGCTAGGAGTGATGTTCCTTTGAACCGTTTTGATATCTGCGCTTGATTCTGCGCGGACTTGATCTGATTGAGCAGTACCCGAAGTGCCTTCCCCTATGGGTGCGACAGACGCAGGAGCGGCAGTCGATGGCTCGTCTGCACTGACACCCTCAGCTGCTTCCGTCGGAGAACTGCGGAGCTGCATCGCTTGCCCATTCGGAAGAGCAGCTCCTGCTGGCTCATTACTCTCAGGGTAGTGATCGATGTCCATTAGGTCGCCAGGGCTGTCTGATGGTCCAGTAAGATCTCCATGTGCAACCTGCGATGAGGGACGCAGGTCGAGCTCCAATGTATTCGTGTCTTCGACATTTCCACTTGGCGGTTGGTATGTTGAGCTGTCTCGATCTGGCATGTCTTCGTTCTGCTCGATCAGTATGCTTCTAGCCACATCGCTGACGTCTGACCGCGCCCCCAATCCCACGCGTCGCGACGGTTCAGGTTCGATCCCTCCTTTTAGTGACTCCTCGGTGTCGTTCACTGCGGGCTCATGCGCATGTTGCGTTGGGCTGCGGGTTCCGCGATCGACCTCGGTGTCTTTGCGATATTCAGCTTGGTCTCCTTCGCTTGCACCATCATCGTCGTTGTCCCATTTCTCCATACCCAGCTCTTTGCAGACAGCGCACAAACGTTTGCCGAACCCTTCGTGGACGTCAATTCTGGGACTGCTAATCAAGCCTTCATTCTCAGCAAGGAAGAAGTAATACGAGATCAGACTTCTGAGCTTCGCTGTTCGAGCTGATTTGGCATCGTTCTTGTAGGATGCCTTCTTCAGGTTGTTGAGGTACTCCAAGGGTTGCACCAAGTCGACACCGTCTCGCATGTCGTTCACATCGTAGATCTGTTCGAGGCTCGTCTTGTCATAACTCATGAAATACATTGACGTCTTACCATCTTCGTGATCGATGTAGGCGTGTATATCGATGACTTCTCCGGTGTCTTCATACACGGCGTTCCCGACGAACATTCTGAAAGGAAAGAGCGTGCCCCCATGATTGTGTCGGGAGATTGTCATGGGCTTTGGCGGAATCAGGTCGAGCATCTTGAACTTCCGATCGCCAAGCTCCCTCTTTAGCTTCTCTAGAGAGGTGTTTGGAGTGATCGCAGCGTCGCTGCCTCTTGACCGAACAGTACCGCCAAAATACTGACCGTTGGGCGCGACGCTGGTCGTGTTCAGAGCTTCGGTCGCAGGATCGCTGGGCTGACCAGCATCCGTTCCTTGTTCCACCTCTTCCCGAGTCTCTTCAGCGGCATTGCCAGGTTTTAACTGTGCCAACGCAGCAAGCTTTAGATGATGTCGCCACTCGTGGTACGCGCCGCGCGAGTCGATATAACGAAGCGCCTGGATTAAGCTATCACCGAATTTGTCCCATCGCCATGCAGACGCGTCAACTTCTGTCGAAGCTGCTATGTACAAAATAATGGCTGACAGCATCTCCCGGACATTAGTTGCTTCTTCGATAGGGTCATGCTGGAGGAAAGAAAATGGTGGAAGCAGTAATGTTGCTTTGCGGAGGAGCGAAGACGCCGAACGAGGGTACTGGATCGCGCGTGTCCCATTGTACTCCTGGTCATAGAAGAGTAGCGGCGGCTGAAACTCTTTTCTCTCGAATGGCGACACGATGCGTGCCCAGGCTTGACTAGTCGAGCCATTGGAATTATGTCGGTTTCCTAGAAACAGTGTAATAGTTTCATAGCCGTTCTTCCTCGCCTTGTTGAAGTGGAACGAGTCAGGTGTTGGCAATGAGTCGAGCACATCTTGCAAATCCAAGCGCTGTATATCTTTCTGCAATGCCTGGAGGGGGGTCTGGTGCTGTTCGCCGCGCGATGGTCGAGCACCGCGCTGGCGAGGCATCGGTGTGGGCGCAAGTGTTGATGTTGGTGTTGTGGTGTTCAGAGGTTGTGGGTCTGAGCTGCTGCACGTTGACAAAAGGAGAAGGCGCGTCAAGCAAACGATCCGAGCGCTTAACTCCGCGGCGCAGCGCGCCTACTTCAACATTCATGCAGATTCTTGCAGGCTCTGAAACTGCGTGTTCAGGATCCGAGGCTCAATGCCAAGCTCATTGATAATGCAAAAGATGCCGCCCGCACACGTATGTAATCACGATGGTGAAGGTGATCGTCACGTGTAGACATGCCGCGCTAATGACGCGTCGAAAGTGCAAAGCTGCGCAACCTTTCGCCGGCGAAGTTTCTGGATACCATCTATGTCTTAAAGCTACAAAGATTTCCAATTTCTTTATCGTGTACCGTGACCGCACTGTAAGTGTCTACTCCTCGCCAGAGTCGTCGAACAGCAATCGCTTGGAGACTGTGTGCGCGAGATCTTGACCCAGCTGCAGGAGGACCAGATCTCTTTCGGAGACCGAAGTGCGCAGTCGCTTACGCTCTTCTTTTGCTTGCTTCAAAGCGTTTTTGAGCGTGTCCTCTTCCTCCTCCAATTCCTCCAGCTGTACCCCGAGGAACGTCTGACTCTCTCTCTATTTTCCATCAGCCGTCTCTCTCGCACCTCATTCTCCATGATGTTGAGCTTATACGCTTCGATGAATGCCTCTGGACTGGTGGCAGGCGTCTCCTCGGGTGATGGCATCGGGCTTTGCGTGCCTGCGAGTGTGCTGCCAGGTAGCGAGGCCTCTGCACTCTCACCAGACAGCATCTCTGTGAGTGTAGGTTTTACCTCTCCATGGCCTGTCCTCTCCATGTCTGGATTTTCGGTCGATCTTTCTGACGTGGTGTGACGGTTCGGCTGGCTGCTCAGTATGGGAGTCGCCTGACTCAGACGGGAGCTTTTGATCGTCTTGTGGCTGACGGTGTACACATTTTCATACTGTCAATTTTTCAACCTAAAGTACTTCTATACGGGAAATTGAGACATAATTGTGGGAGACTTGGAGCTCGGAACCTATCTGATGACTGACCTGCGGCAGTCCCGACTACCTTCTGGCTCTTTCGTACCAGCACCCTTTCTTTCCTTGGCGTTTGCCTCCGCGACCTTGCATGCCGCCCTCAACTCAGCGACGAAGACGTCACTGATCGGCCATTGATAGGGCAGCTCAACCTTTTGTAGGATGAAGTAGTAGCGCAACACCGAGCTGAGATGCGTGCGGTCAAAGCGTCCGTCCTGCGGTTTCAGGCAGGTGAAAGCTGGCAATGGTGTAGCCTTCTCCATGGCGTCTTGGAGCGCAATAGGCTCTTCAGGCTGTCCGGTCCGCGAGAACACCTTGAGCCTGACCTCGGGGGTGCGATTGCTCCCAGGTTTGTTGTGCAGCCAAGCCCAGACATTTCTACTGCCTTTCTCGAGCTTGCCGAAGAGGACTCGAAGAGGTAATGGATGGCCGCCAGACTCCGCCTTGTTATTGAACGGTGCAGCGCGCACTATCTCGTCCGGCAAATAGGACAATAGACCTATGTCGTCCCCAATGCGTCTCTAGAGCTCCATGATCGTGGCGTTCGACTGCATGGGTGCCACTGGCACAGAGGACGGGAGTAGAATTGACTGCGGCGGTGACTTTGCAGATATCATGTCGAGTGTTCGCGGCAGTGAGGAGTGTGGGTTGTCACAGGACGTGTTTTGTCGTGTGTGTACGCCAGTGCGCTTCAGTGACATCAGAGGAAGGCACGAATATAGGCGATGAGGGAGACAGGCGATACCGGGTTACGTTGATCGATGACATCTTGTTCACTTATTCTATTCATCCTAAATGCTAACCAAGATTCTCGGGCAGATAAGATGTCGGGAGGTAGTCGATGATACATTGGGACGTAACCCTTCATACCTATGGTATCCAACGAACAACGTACGTGAGGCTGAAAACTCGGGCAAGGAAACCTTCAGACAACTCAAGCTTCTACATCTCTAGCAGGGATGCCCTCAGTCTTTCTGCGCTTTCGCATGCGCTTCCGGTCGGCCTCTTTGTCCATGTGTGCAAGGATGTCGTCGAGCGACAGATTCTTGCTTGAGTGCTTCATCTCGCGCTCGACATTCGCCTCGTTCTGGATAATGTCCTCGAGCTCCTTGTTGATGGTTTCTCCGTGGCCTTTGAACTCCGCAACGAGCGCTCTGTACTCAGCTTTCTTTGCATCTTTCTCAGCAAGGTGCTTCTTTCCGAGCTCAGCCATGACTCTCTGTCTCTCCAACTTATGGTACTCCTTCATAGTCACATCGATGCTGTACGCTTTTTCTTCACGAAGCTTGTCGTACTTTTCCTCGTTCTCCTTGGCTAATGCCCCCACTCTTTGACGGTCCTCCCTGATATCGATCAGCATCCTCCCTGAGACCTTGATAATGTCCGACTTCGTCTTTAGAGATGTGTGCCATACTGGCATGAGGACGAGATATCTCTAGAGGTAGTGTCGTCTGAGCAGCAGATGATGTTTTGGAGGTCCTCACGAAAAAAGGACTGCTCGTCGCTGGATCAGATGTTTTAGTCGAAGGTATCGCAGCGCCAGTAGCTGTTGCTGCTGAATCAGCTGGAAGGTCGATCGTGGAGAAAGTCAACGACTTTTGCGCAATGGAGACCTCCTACAACAGCAGGGCTTGCGGATCCGGATGCATCTTCGTTGGCTGCTCCTCGATGACAGCGGCTTTGTTGACGACTGTGAAAAACGGTCGAGTGAATTGAACTACGGCTGTGGGCGAACACATGGCTGCGGGCTCGGTGGGTGGCGATTTTCCAGTCTGTGTCAATGTTGTTTACGACGTAGCGCGGAGGTCCTCACGTCGTTCAGTTGTAGGTGCAAGCGGAAGACTGAACAACTGAAGTTGAGGCATCGGCTGCTGGGATTTACATGCCATCCTGGGCTTTTCGTGAGAAGGTGGAGGGGTCGGAGCCGCATTTCTGGCTTCTTTCCCTTTCACTTCAAATGAACGACACAGTGTCTTAAGTTCCTTAATGAGCTTGGCCGAGAAGGTGGTGCTAGACGGTAATTCAGCACCATTCAAGATGAAGCTGGTCTGTAAAGCAGTCAGTTCAGGTCATCGATGAGCGCTTGGGGACACCACAGGTACATTAATGAAGACAGAGCGTCGCACAGGGTCTTCGACTTTTAGGAAAGTGGCGCACTAAGACCCAAACTTGCTGTCATCAAGGTGGTAACTTGAAGATTTCGTCAATTGGCCTCCCTTGCTGCCGACCCGAATGAACAGACGAGGTGCACCTTCTTGAGCCCTGATCTCTGATGGTAGAAACCCCCATGCGTCTAACTTCTTGGTTCCAACCCTCTGAGTACCCACGAATATCTTGTATGGTAGGCAGTCGGGGAGCTCCTTGGTATGAATCAGGGCAATCGAATAGACGGAAACGTGCTCGAGGAGGTGCGAATCTGGACCAAGCTCATCCTTGAGCAGCTTGAGGGTAGCTGATTCTGGTGTCGCTGAAGTTACTGGCACCATACTGCGAGCTGGCGGAGCTTTGCCGATGCCATGGAGGTCGTCCATGTTTTGTGGTGTCGAACTGGTGGGTAGCGAAGGTCGATTCCTGGTGTCAAATTTGAGGACTTTGCTCGTCTCTGCAAGTGCAAACACACAGATGCGGTGTGGTAGGGCGTCTAGCCAGATTTAGAAGACAAGCAAACGGTGCAAGTGGGACTGGCACACGTGATCTATCGTGCGCACCTGGGCACCGCTACGGCGGTGCGCTCGAAACGTCTTGGCTCCTTTGCATCGAGTACCTTTTCACTTGTACCTCCATCTGTCTTGATATCGGGAGACTGGGCTTCTTCACACCACATGAGATATGTGAAGGCCTCCAGAGTTCTGGTTTGTATTAAGATTCCTCGTCTTAATTGGTCTCTGCTCTATCTTCTTCGCTTGTCTTCGTCCTTGACCCCTCGACACCTCCGTGTTAAAGCGTTTAAGTGCACGTCGTTCGGCCGCAAAGGCAAGTGACTTCGATTGCGCTTGATCATCTCTTCCAGAAGCTTCTTCTCGCACATGTTGCCGTCACTTCGATCACGAACAGACCTCTTTTCGCTCTCATGCTGTTCCTTCAATGTCGCGTGCTCTCTCTCCAATGCACATCTTTGCCCCTCATAAGTCGCTAGATGAAGCATCAGAGGTGCTTGAGCCTGGCGACTCGTTTGGTGCAGAACGTGAGCGGCCGACTGTAATTTTGGCGATGCCATTAATTTTTGCAAACTCTTCGTCATCGATCTGATCGAGACTCTGGACACCACCTTTCCTTACCCGTTGCGATGCACAAGGACCAGTTTCAGTGTCACGTCCTTGTGCTTTGGTACGGGGAACAGGATGCATCAAGCGCTTGTTCGCACCAGGGAAAAACGATTCGTCCTAGGACAACCACGTACAGACCTTTACGAGCTGGTCAACAGAGTCCTCCTTCATCCGGATTGAGTGGTGTTCGAAGGGTACCTCTGCTTCCTCGGCGGCAGACACGGAAGCATATTTGACAAGAGCCTTGAAGCTTTGCCCGTGTTGCATCACTCCAAAGCAGTAAATCCATTCTGCTTCTCCCTGGTCACACTTCCCATGGACATGAGGCCAGTGCACCAGTGTTCTTGTGTGCTTTCGGACTTTGGGAAAGTAGATTGCATCTCCACCTCTAATAGGGCCTCCAACCACAAGCTCTATTGGGGAGCGCATTGCGGATTGCCACTACGCTTCATACACGCCCATGAACAGCGAAACCTTCATGATCAGCCTTTTATTGACCCTCCAACAGATAGACTATAATCAGATCATCAGTCTCGGCATGTCCGATGCCAAAATCAATATTTGTCGCGTGATCCAGGAGCCACTCGGTCAGTGACGCGCCAATACGCTCTCGAATCTCAGCAACTGTTGTGAAGCCCGATGCAGAGGTTTAGGAGCTTTGTGGCAAGTTTCCATCTCGATTGGAGTCGTTAGGTTCGAATCTGTTCTTCGACACTTTGCTGCGATGTCGAGTTGTCGATTGTTACACGTTTCACAGCAATACCCATCTTGTCCTCTTCAGCAAAGAGGTCCTCGCATCGGCTAGTGCCTGCAGCCTTGCCTGATCTTGACTTTGATCGTGCGGCGGAACCTTCTCTCGGAGATCGGCTAGAGCGGGGTGTTGGCAGCGTCTAAGGTCTGGAGTCCCTCCCTTCGAATCGTTGTTCCGTAGGTGATGGAACCTTGCGGAACATTCGACTGAGCTGTGTTCGGCGTGGAATTGACGGTCTTATAAGCTTTCAGTAGATGAAGTGGCTTCGAATATGAGTGGAGATGATGTGTTCATAATTCTTGGTTGGCTTCAGCTCGCTGATCGTTTTGTACAATCAAGGGGTACTCCGATAGCAACGAGATGATAGTAGTGAAACCTGCGAGGCGTCGGCGAACATCATTGTGAGCTCCTCTCTCAATCTGCACGAAGCCTGACGAACTACTGTATTTGACAAGTCGACGATTTGCATTTATTATCCCTAAACCCTGTTTTTGCTAGTCGTGACTCCTAGTCGGAGTTTGTCATCTGCTTCTCACGTACCCGCATCTTGAGCAAGAAGAGCAAACTTGTGACAACTCCCATGGCGCCGAAGCCAATACCCAGATACATCGCAGCGCGATATCCTCGAAGCTCATCCTCCTCGGTTTGACCACCGTGGTTGATGTGCGTCTCGACAGTGCCTGCGATACCGACGCCAATACTGATGCTGTAATTGACAATCGTGTTGACCAGGCTTGCCGCCATGCCCTGGTGGCGCTTCTCGACCGCATTGCTCATAATCAGAGTTCCAGCCGGGAAACTCATGTCCATACCCCATGGAATGATCAGTGTGACCACAAAGGTCTGAGCCCAGTAGATCTGGTGAGGTGGAAGGGTTGCGACGATGATGCTGCCCACTGTGAACGCGCACATGGAGATGAGCATGACCCAGCCAGGACCAATCCGTGAGATGACGTGCCCTGTCGTAATCGCCGCAATGAATCCGGAGATTGTGACCGGGCAGAGCAGAGCCATAGTCAGGAGTGGAGACGCTCCTCGGAGTTGCTGCAAGATTTGGATGAAGTAGTAGATGAAGATGCCTAGACAATGTTAGTGTAAGAACGGCTTTTCACGACTTTGCAACATACCAAAAGCTGCCCAGCCACACATCTCGCAAACCATGACAAAAGTCACGTCTGTACTCAAAGCGTCAAAGGGAATCAGCGGGTGTTTCGAGACCTTGATCTCGATCCAGAAGAACACGGGGAAGAGTAGGATGCCGACAATGAGCAGCACATAGATGTACGGCTGCTCCCATCCAAAGCCTGGCGCCTGGTTCCACGCGAAGTTGAACAGAATCATGGCTGTGATGCCCACAGTCGCACCAAGTAGATCGAGTTCGCCGATTCGCTGCGTGAACGTGAGGTCCTGCTCTTCTTCTTTAAGCGGCACGGCTGGCAGAATGAGGTATGACAGAACACCGAGTAAGACCAAGGCGATTCCAAACGTCCAGAAGGTCCAGGGCCACCAGAGAAGCGACCAGAGGCCCGCGAATGTACCGCCCACGACAGCCCCACTTGGTGCGCAGGCACCGAACAGGGAGAAAACCATATCCTTCCTCCGACCCTCATCGTAGGTTGCGCCCAGGAGGCCCAATGCATTCGGTAACAGTATAGCTGGCCCAATACCGCTAAGTACTCGGGCGAATATGAAGAGTACTTGTCCGCCGTTTCCTGGCGCGTAAACGCTGCAGCCAGCCACCACATTCCAGATTGCGAACCATTCAAATCCAATGATAACCATCGTCTTGTATCCGAACAAGTCACCGCAGCGGCCTGAAAGGAGAATAAAGGATCCAACAGTGAGCGAGTACCCTGCGACGAGCCATGATAGAACGCCAGGATCGGTGATGCCGAGATCATCGCCAATGATATGCAGGATGTTCACGGTGTTGACCAACCCGGCCTGCGTTACGAACTGCGCAGAACAGAGTAATCCCACGAAGAGGAACTCGCGCAATGGCGACATCGTTTCTGCAATTGATTTGGTCCGCGCTAGCTCCAAGTCGCCCTCATGTTTGGGTGGTCGTGCAGACGGGTGAGTAGGATGCCGTGACAGATCTGAGATCGATGCACTAGATGAAGACGGTGATCGTGACATTTCCTCCTTTGGGTCCAAGGAGCCATTTGTGTCGTTCATGCTGTAAATTCTGTCGCAGAATGCTCCTAAGCCACTGCGGCTCCAAGGTCCCTTTCTCTTTCTGTCTCGCAGTTTTCAGTGTCGTTGTGGTGTTCCTGCGAACTCCAACTCGAGTGTATTGAAATTCGGGTCCAGTGCTATGTTCATGACTTCGATGTGGAGGAGATGGGGCTTTGTTAACGTTGGAAGCAGAGATTGTATTTCCGAATCATCGTTACGTGAGCGCGGAATGGCGACAGGGCCAGTCTGCGGCGTTGAGTTCGACACCCACATGTGGGGCCTTCGTCCGTCCCAATCGTCCCACAAGATCCTTAGATCGGAATTACGGTTTGGCGATCGGATTTATCTGGATCGTAGGTGTCCCACATCTGATAAGCAGCTGTTCTTGATCTTTTTGCATTATCATTTACGGCACGTTGAAGCTGTCCGCGAAACGACCGTGACGTCGTGTCTGTTGTTTGGAATTTAGAAGTGCCTTGACACGTGTTTGCGTGCCCCATTACGTCATCATCTTGGCGAAAGCGGTGGCATCTTCCTTCCGCTTTGGTCGACGTGAACGTGCAGGCGGTAACGACATCACTTTCGTGACCGTGCTGCCATCTCGAGATCCCTGGCAGTTGATGTCCACGTATCGCGGGCGGCAAGACGGAAAGGGATATCCACGATGCCACTCGACCAGCTTCCTGAAGAGCTCCTCCTGCAGGTTGCGCTCCAGCTTCCTGACTCGGCAACACCAAAGCACCTTAAGAATTTGAGCCTCACATCTCGAAAGCTGCGGCCGATAGCTCAGGAGGCTCTTCACACCACAGCAAGGCTTGCCATATCTTGTGGCTGTCACCCCAAGGTCAATGCAGTAGTCAAGCTGCTGCGAACCCTGTTGGATCGGCCAGATCTTGCAAGCAAAGTCAGAACATTACGGTTTCGAGCAGTGCGCAAACGCGTTGAGAGGCTGTATGCAGAGAGTGGCTTTGAATTACTTGCATTCCGCGACCGATGTATCTCGAAGCTGGAAGAACTGGGCTACCAGCCAACCCACGCATGGTGGAGATCAGTCAACAACTGCGTTGAGTCAGCCTATGGAGGCTTACTACTCGTACTGCTGCCGAGTTTGACTGAGCTCGACTTCTGGATCAAAGACCATCAGCGTGGGCCACCCTCGAGTGAATGCATCTCTGGCATGTGGGGCAGCACTGCTCCGCCTGACTCGATCCTGCATGGATGGAAGAACATCCAGCATCTTGTCACTGGAGATACAGCTATCCTCAAGTGCGGTATCGAGTTCGACAAGCTTACTGCCCTCGATCTTCGCGCTGTCTCTATTGGCACCGTGCTCCGCTTGAATGGCCCAGGAAGCCTTCAAGGTGCTGAGAATGTCACAGACCTTGCCTTGACAGTCTCCATACAGTTCATTGACCGGCCGCTGGTCGAGAAAGCTGAGATCGAATTCAGCGATCTTCTTGATGCTCTAGCGTGTCGCGCATTGAAGAGCTTGAAGATCCAATTCATCAATGATGGCTACCATATTGGTGACGACTTGTCCACAGAGCTCAGCACCGGTTATTTCGTGGCGCAACTCAAGATTTTCCAGGAGACATTGGAGACGCTTTCGATGACGCTCGAGACCACAGAAGACGACGGAGAGCTGGACTGGTTGGTCGATATGTGCCAGCACCCAACTCCGACGCTGAGACATTTCAAGGCTCTTAGGTCGCTCACCATTCCACAGTCCTTCATCTTCGACGGCCGGACTGCGTGGGATGCCGAAAATAACTGCCAGCCGAACGAACTTCCTCCCAACCTCGAGCGGCTTGAGCTGCTGTTCCCGCACGAGTCCGTCGAGGCATGGGCTCAGGGCTTCCTGTCAGAGAACTACTTTCACGAATTCCACGTCGGAGGCAAGTATAACTTGAAAAAGCTCGTGCTCACATGTCGTGAAGACGTTGGTAATGGCATTGGCGCCAGCTACTTCACTGAGGACGTCGACGAGATTTGGTGGACGCTATCGACAGACTACGGGATAGAGACAGAAGTTCACGATCAGCAACGAGGCGTAAGAGATAACCTGGCTGGGCTTTATAATAAAGACCAAGACTTGAATGAGGAAGACATTGAGATTGATGACAAGGAAATAGATGAGGAGGATTGGGAGGACGACGGTGACGACGCCGATGACGAAGAGGAGGTCAGAGCCCGTACTCAACCTCCACCGACTACTTCTGATAAGCATGTACCAGGAACTGCAGACCGAACTATCATTTTGACGTATCTGAGGAATATCGCAAAACTCTCTTTCGGGCGCACTCCTGAGCAACTTGGTGTGGCGCTCAGTTGGAGTGTGGAGCGAGTCGACAAAGCCGTAGAAGATTTACGCAATGATGGCCACGTCGAGTTGCGACCCGAGGGTGTATTGCGGCGCCCCACTATATCCTTCGTCTCTGCGAGCGACGCAATGCTCGAACACGACAGGTAATGTGGTACTTGTGTACACAAGGCTCATGCGGGACGCTCTGTGGACTTTCCCCCGCATCCTCGACCAGAAGCTCTTTCGCTGTACAGAATCGCTATCCTCGGATCTCTACGGGATTCACATCTAGGAAAAGGGCTCACTGAGAGCGCACTGAACGTCAAACTTTCAAAGGGCATAGAACTCAAGATGGAATCGAAGCTCATACAGGACGCCATGTTCCAATTGCTCGACTATGACTTCATCGAGTCCCGCAGCATTCCAGACGGCCCCCGAGTCCTGATGTTCAAGCGAGAAAGCCAGGAGCTAAAAGAGGCAGAACTCGATGGTAGTGTGGAGTACACGCCACAGTTTAGCTCTGTCGCCCTTTTGGACAAGACACTGATCCTTAACTTTCTTCAATCGCTTCGTGCTGAAGGAAAGACCCCCGGACTCGACGCTAATCAAATCCGTCACGCCATGCACACACCGATGTTCAGGGTTGCACAAGCTGTATCTGATCTAATGCGAGATGGGAACATTCGTTTCAACCCCCACTCTTTGCCTGCATCATACATCTTTGTTAGCGAGAGTGAAGATATGATCCGTCACGACAGGCTAAAAGAGGAGTTTCTGCAAGAGAATGGTGGCTGGGAAACAGACGATTCAATGCCCGAGCTTGAGGAATACGAGGAATATTGAGAGCGGGTATATGTCACTCCGCGCCATCAGATTTGTAACGATGCTGTAAATGGTCGGTAGAAATTCAGAGGGACATGGTCCGGTACAGCCATCGCAGCCCAGAACCATAACTCACTCATATCTATGGTGGGGTTGTTGGAGAGTATGAATGTCTCGGATTGGAAGTAGATACGATGCGCAAGATTACTGTATACCTCTACATAAATTGAATCGAGTCTACAAACGCCAGCCGTCACCCTCTGTACCCCGAACTCCGCTGAAACAACCAATGTCATGTAGCTCATTACAAGTCACCAGTTCTTCTCCTCCGTCTTCCCGTAGAACCACTCAACCAAATGGCCAACAGTGGGGTGATTCCACGTCAACGTTGGCGGCACCGTAACACCCGTCGCCTTCTGCAGCTGCTGCCTCAACGCAACAGTCATGACCGAGTCTACACCCAGATTCGCGATCGACGCCCTATCATCAATCTCCTCCACCTCCAAATGCAGCACACGCGACAAGCAGCCTTTGATCTCAGCGTTGAGATGTGCCTTGAGCTCAGGACCGGACTCCGGCTTTGCTGCTACCGCCGCAGCAGTTACGGAAGTTCCAGAAGTCACAGCAGGTACAGATCGTCTTTGCACGACGTCTGAGATCAGCTCACACGGTACAGGCTCATTGTGCTCCAGTACCTTCGTTCGTGTGATGACTGCATGATCCGTAGCCAAGCCCTCGAGATACTCCCACGCTTGGAATCCCTCCTGCACAGTGATGTCTGTCACACCCTTGCTGTTCAGCTCCAGATCCACAAGCGCCGTATCACTCGCCAGACCCAGTGCGCGCCATGCCGTCCACTGGATGGCGATGGTGTTGCAGCCCTGTGCGCGACGGTGCGTAGCCAGGCCATCGAGAAATGAGTTGGAGGTAGCGTATGCGGATTGACCTGGTGTACCGATGATCTGGCCAATGGACGAGAACAGGACGAAGAAGTCGAGGGTGCCTGGGGAGAAGAGTGTGTGTATGTTCAGTGCGCCTTGGATCTTGGGCGCCATGACTTCGGCGTAGCATGAGGGGGTCGTGTCTTTGATGTACCCGTAGCCAGAGACACCGGCGGCATGGACGACGCCGAGGACCGGAGGGAGGGAAAGGCGGTCTAGGGCAGCGGAGAGATCTCTTGACGCGGACGGCGAGCTGACGTCAAGGGTGACATGGTAGACGGTTGCGCCGAGGCTTTCAAGTTTGATGATGCGCTCGATGACCATTGACATTGAACCCGAGGCAGACGCCCAGTCCTTGCGAGGTGGTAGCGGACGTCGCGAGATGACGACTATCCTCCTTGCCCCCTTCTTGACGAGAAACTCGAGGACCTCCAGGCCAAGATCGCCAAAGCCTCCAGTGACGAGATACGTGCCGTGCGACTTGGGTAGTAGACTGTAGTTGCTATCGTCTCGTTGTTGATCCTTTGCGAAAGAGCGCAAACGAGCCACTCGAGGCAGGCCATCTTGCACGCGCACAACGCTCTGCTTTTTCACGTACCTGATGGGCAGGAGGGGGAACGCTGGGCCCTCATTGTCTATGAGACCACCCCACACATCTGGATACTCAGACGCCGCAACCCGAGCGAAGCCATATAAGGGATACTGTGCCAAATTAGTGGGCGATCGACCTTTGTACGCGCTATCTGCGATGACGAAAAGCTTTGGAGCGCTTGAGACATCTGCCAAGATCATGAGGATGCTAGCGGACTCGCAGGTGAAAGCATGAGCTTTCTTAGGGATGTCAACTGCATCTTCGACCGAGCCGGGCAAGTAAAAGACAACTGTATCATCCTCCTGTAGGAGATCCAGCACATCGGTACGCTTCAGATTGTCCGAAGAAGACACAACAATCACGCTTTTCGCCATCATCTCCAGGGTGTTGACGTAGTTGTCTGTAGCCTGGACGACCTCGGCTACAACCACGACATTGCTCATGGTTAGTGGTGACTCTGAGAACTTAGGTGGGACCCAAGCCAACTGGTGAACAAGTGAGTCGACACCTTTGCTTTTGTCGCCAACAGCCTCGACGTCGGAGAATCTCATACCCTTGACCTTGGTCAAAAGCTCTCCATCCTCGCCAAGAACACTAATGTCGGCCTTCAGGTCGTCAACCTCCGAGGCCTCTTGGATAAACAGGTAGCCAATCTTGGGTGGCTCGGCGTTGGACACGAACAGAACCTGATCAATGCCGCTGACGATGCGCATTCGCGCGCTTTTGAAGAAGATGGAGGAACCAACGGACGTGGCAGCGTCCAGGAAAGGTGCCCAGCTGGCGGTATCCCACGGCAGGGTCGAGCAGTTGGGGTCCATGTCCATCTTGACAAGCATCTCATTCTCGTTACCATAGTGTTCAATCACAGCCCAAGGAAATGCAATACCGGAGACGCCAATGCTTTGCAAGTATTTCCAAGCAAAATCGTTCGAAAGTTTGGTGCCGATACGAGACTGGATGTCAGAGATGGAGAGTCTCTGCTGGAAGGATGTCATGTTCAGCGTAGATGCTTTCGCTACGCAGTGCTCGGCCCAGGCATGCTCAAGATCAGAACCTCCTGTGGTCTCGTGCTTGAGGCGAGATGCCATACGGATCTCATCTCCCTCGACGATAACTTGAAGCTCACGCTGATCAGTCGCCATTGGTGTTGGGATGCGGAGCTCGATGTTGTCCAGTACAGTGGCTCCGGTAGCTTTCTGGAGCGTGTTGCAGTACACCGCAGCAGGAATGATCTCAGTCCCGTCAAGTAGATGAGTCAATGGGTATGGCTTGGTCGTGTCGTCAAGAGTAGTAGTCCACACTTTCATCTTACTGCCAGCGATCTCGACAATGCCTCCAAGTACGGTATGCGTGTCAGTATCGTGCTGCTGGGCGGCGGAGCTTGATCCCATAGAAGCCGTCTTCCAGTATGGCTTATGTACCCAGGGTGTGTTTGGTACCTGGGTCGACCAAAGACCCGTTCCTAGCAAAGCACTGAAGTCGACATGGGTACCTAGGGTGTGAACTCTGGCGATCGCCGACAGAACACTGCATTCAGCCGGTGCACCCTTCGTCATGATGCCAAACGCTGCGGAATCCTCGATCGATCGAGACAACAGTGTCTCGGAGATGGAGTGTGAGACAATAGGATGTGTGGAGACCTCCATGAACACACGGAAGCCATCGTCTACTCCAGCCTCAACTGCGTCGACTAGCCACACAGGGTCCACCATATTCTTCGTCCAATACTCAATGCCGCGCAACGCTGTCGTTCGGGGATCTGAAGCAGAAGTCGAATATATTGGTATGACTGCAGGCTGGGGCTTGATGTCTTGACCTAGGCCTTCTTGGAGTGCAGATACCAGCTGATTGAGCATAGGCGAGTGGAAGCCGATGTCAGTGTGAACTCTACAGAGCCTGACACCCTCCTTCTTGAGGCGCTTGGCGTACCAATCAATCGCTTCGATGGTGCCACTGACCACGCAAGTGGATGGCGAAGACCTGATCGCAGCGACAATGTCGTTGCTTCCAACCAATTGCTTTGCAGCAGTCTCGAACGGCAAAGTGACCAGAGCCATCGCACCCTGGCCCTGGACTGTCGCGTAAAGCTTGGCTCGCCGGGAGACGATGATCGCTCCTTCCTCCTCTGTCAGACAGCCAGCTGCGACAGCGCCGGCAATCTCGCCGACTGAATGGCCAATGATGGCTTGTGGCGTCATACCTCGCGACTTCAATAACGCTGTGAGTCCGATCTGGACTGCATAGGTGAGAACTTGGATCTGTGCTGAGCCTCCCAAATCGCTGGCCTGGAATGCATCAATAACAGAGAAGCCTGCCTCTCTTTGGAAGACAGCATCCAGGGAGGCAACAGCGTTATGGAAGGAAGGTACTTGGAGTAGCTCCTTCCCCATGTCTGGCCACTGCGCGCCGTGGCCCGAGAAGACCCAAACCACTCCTGTCTCAGCTGCACTGGTTAGTATGCGATTGCTCGTGGACCTTTCGTCTGGCCTGCCCTTTGCGAACTCGGTCAAGCTGAGCACAGCATCTTCGTGGCTAGACACGACGAAGGAAGCTCGAAAGTCGTGTGCGGCGCGACGTTGCGACAGTGCTCGCGCAACAGCATGCAAATCTTCGCACGAGCCGTCAGCAGCAAGCCAATGTGCCAAAGAAGCTGTAATGGCAGGCAAACGCTTTTCTTGTTGGGCGGATAAATTGAGAATGACCGGCGACTTTTCCATTACGGGGACGGGCTGAATCGTCCTTGCTGGCGCTTGCTCGAGGATTGCATGGCAGACAGAGCCGCCGTAGCCGTAGCAGCACACTGCTGCTCTGCGAAGGTCGCGTTGAGGCCATGGTTTCTCCTCTAGAACAACCTCCAGACCACTGTTCACCCAGTCGACTTTGGTGTTGAGCTTGTTGAGTAGTGCTTGAGGAGCGATGACACCTTTCTGGATACTGAGTACTGCCTTGACAAAGCCAATGGCGCCAGCTGCAGCCTCAAGATGACCAACGTTCGGCTTGATTGAACCGATGTAGCACGGTGACTCGGATGAGCGCCCTGTACCATAGACCTGCGCAATCGCACTGATCTCTGTGGGATCTCCGAGCGATGTTGAAGTTGCATGAGCCTCAACATAGTCGATAGAGTGCGGGTCAACGTTGCCTGCTCGCATGAGCGCCTGTCTTGCAACGAGCTCTTGTGCTTTCGAGTTTGGCGCCATGATGCCATTGGTTTTGCCATCCTGGGCAGAGGCAGAGCTCTTCATGACAGCAAGGATGTTATCGTTATCCTTGAGAGCTGCGCTCAGACGCTTCAGCACGACGACTGCACCACCCTCTCCACGTGCATAGCCACACGCTGCATCGTCGAATGACCGACACACACCCTCAGTGGTCAGTGCGCCGGCTTGTTGCAGCATGTGTGTCAGACCAGGTGCGCAGATGACGTTGACACCACCACAAATAGCGACAGTGCTTTCACCAGACACAATAGCCTGACGAGCAAGGTGTATAGCAATCAGTGAGCTCGCACACGCTGCATCGACTGCTGTGCTAGGTCCTTGTAGGCCCAAGTGGTACGAGATCCTGTTGGGGATACCGTGGTAGGCTGTGCCGATACCTGACCAGGCCTCGATTGTTGGAAGATCTTCCATCAGCATGCGGGAATAGTCATCCGAATCAACGCCCATATACACTGCTGTGTCACTACCGGTGAGCTTCTTGGGGTTAATGCCGGCATTCTCCAATGCCTCCCACGTCAGCTCCAGACCCAACCGCTGATGAGGATCCATAAGCTCAGCTTCCTTGGGCGAGATGCCGAAGAAGGCTGCATCGAAGTCTTCGAGGTTGTCAAGGAAGTATCCCTTGCGAATTATGTTGTCGAGTATTTTTGCATTGCGAGAGTCTCGTTGCCGCCATGGCTCCCATCGCTGAGGAGGAACCTCGCCTGAGGCATTCTTCTTCTGCAAGAGGAAGTCCCATAGCTTTTCGGGCGTGTTATTACCGCCGGCGGTACGACAAGATAGGCCTACGATGGCAACATCCTCTGAACTGGTCTGTCATGTGTAAGCCCAAATCAGTGGTTTGACCTTTCCGGAGCTAGTTGAAAGCACGTACCTGACCGGTGTGTGGTGTATATAAATCCAAGACTTCGAAGCCTGATCGGCTGCTAGGTGTTGTTGTTCCATTTGTAGAAGGCATTGCAGAATAACACGAAGCTTCAGGCGACGAAGATGATGTACAAAGATTGAACTGTGTTTTCGGGGCAAATTGCTCTAAGGGACAGTCTAGAAGCTGCGTGTGGTCGACATCCTCCAGTCGAGTACCTGTTGTATCGTTTTCGAGCATCATGATGGGCGGACCGCTGTAGCCGTCAGGCACTTGTCTATTCGCAGCGGTCTGATGGACGGCTTTAGGTCCGAGTCATGGAATGATGTGATAAGACAAGAGGAATAGAAGCGTAGGATTCTGATCATACAACAGCAGCGGTGCAATCGAGGTTATCAGGGCAACCCTTTCTGAACGGAAAAGTAGTCGTCTAGCGACCCGACAGACATGGGTCGGGAGTGGCGGGCGGGTCTCATCGATGTGGTAAGGATTACAGTTACACAGAAGCCTCGTGTTGACGTTCCAGAAGAAACAAAGTTCCTGATCTCTTTCCATGCCGGTAGTCAAGCATAATCGGACCGTCAAAATCTACGAGTCTCCTGGATGCTCGTCAACAGTTCCACCTGGCCTTGTACAACGTTCCAAGCAGAAGTGAGAACTCAGGTCGAGCAAGGATATACCATCCTCTTGGAAGTAGATCCGATACTAACATGCCCTGCGCTTAGCGGCAATTGTTCTCGGCATCATACGACGAGTAGCTCTAGCTCATCGTTGTGCAGTTCCTCTAGGCCGAGGTCGTTCGGGGCAAAGAGTCTAATGATTGGGAACATCTCTCTATCAAGACGACGTTGATCCTTAGCGTCTCCACTTCGCTGATCTAGTTGCACTTCTTCTGGTGATTGGACTTGAGCACAATTGGGGCTGGAGAAAAGCGCTCATCGCTATCAGTATTGACATGGGTGAAGGTCTGGCGCTTGGGACGCGGCGTTGCGGCACAGCTTCCTAGATGCGGCAGATGATCGCTCTCATCTGAATCCTACTCCCAAGGGGTGACTCCATCGAGGTAATTCGCCATGTGGAACGACACGAAGCCATGCGGCGCCGCTGCCGCGTGGCACAGTGGTGACAAGTGGGACGCTGTGCGCGCTGTTAGCTGTCAATTGGCGCCACATGACGGACAATCGAACCCGGCACCTAGCCATCACTCCCATCTTACTATTGAAACTTCATATCTCGAGTTCTAGGTCATCGCGATCGCTATATCATTGTTACAAGCGAATTCCCAACGACCAGGTCGATAAATTACGGGACGTTTGCATCGTAGATCGGTGCAGGAACGTCAATATGCGACCCAAACACGGGCCTGAGCTTGCTTGAGCGCATTGTTATCGAGGCAAAAAAGCCGGCGTGTCGTCGTGTGACCTCGCTATGTCATTTCGCGCAGCTCCGCAAGGTGAGCTGTCGTACCCAAGTGTTCGAAGTCCATGCATCTGCTGCGTGGCTTGTCAGGGGTACGCCGTTAGCGAAGGTCCGTGTCCAATATTTCCTTTTGCGGCTATGCAGCCAGTTCGTCCGCTGTTGTGTAACCTCGAACATTCAAATCGGATTTTATCAGAAGCTGGGAGTTGTAATTGTCGTTGTCAAGGACGACCTTAGCAGGGATCCCAAAGATCTGGTTTGAAGCTAAGGACGGCGATCTCTGCGGTTACAGATTGATCTTCGAACTCGTCCTCTCTTTAGCGCGGCATGATTGGGGCGCGACTCTCTATGGTCCGCAATGATCGTTCCGCATACGAGACATAGCAGAGATGTGCCAGATCACGTGATCGGTTCTGATCCCGCCTCGCTTGGAAGATAGCCGATGATATGAGAGTCATGCTCAGGTGGACTCCGACGGAAACATGTTTGGGTTACTGCGCTCAGACGATTATGATGCTTGTGTGTCGTGGGTGATGCCTTGGCGAAGATTGTGCGCCTGCCTCGCTGGCCTCATCTCGATTGCATGTCGACGTCGGCGCCCGTTGATGAATCCGAGCAGAGGTGTGGAAGCGCGTCATTGTTCACTCGGCGTCGTCGCTTTACGGTTGCTGTCAAGTTGGTGCTGTTGGAAAAGTCGACGCAACGCACCTTGAAGATCTCCAGAGGCTGAATGATGGCGAAGAAACGCGCTAAAACGTGAGAGCGGCGCGCGAAGATTCGGCTTCGTAGCTTCACGTAATCAAGTCGCAGTAGTCCCAAGAGGCTCTCGGTATCTCGGAAAAGGGGGAACACGGCTGCATTGCATCAGCTTCATCTCTGGCAGCAAGTGCCTCTCAAATCCTACGCGGTGCAATTCCGCTGGCAGTTTGTAACAGCCAGACATCACATAAGCACCGACGATCTCCCCGGGAGACCCACACTCACTAAAACGAAACCACGAGAAACAAGGCGACAGCCCTGACGATCATCATCATTAGTCGAAGCACAAGCCTCGAAACGTCGAGGCAGGCGTGGCTATACTGGATCGCCGGCAAGCTCGAGAGATGCGGAAAGATAATTACTGCATGAAATTCTGCGTAGTATGTGCAGATGCATCAGAAGGGACCAAACGCCGACCCGTCATAGGGCTTTAGCCACCTTGCTTGCTGCTCTTGCAGGATAATATATCGATGACCTGCAAGAGCGCTGCAAGATGTCATTCACCGCAGCTGCCTTATCGGGAATGACGTTTGCACAAGCATCCTGGCCATTGCGCAAGCTGGCTCGGCCACATCGTGGCTGTCAGTAAAGCCTAACGGACCGAGCCGGTAATGAGATGTCCTGCAGCTTCATGCTTCTGCGCTATAAAAGCCATCATAGCAAAGACTGCAAGAGTTTTGCATCAGGCAAGCTAGACTTTCAATCCCAGAGAAGTTTTCTTCACATCCCGACGACATGCGCTCCTCTCTTCTCAGCCTGGCACTTTTCGCTGGGTGTGCTCTGGCTCGTCCTCACAAACAAGCCGCCAACGGCACCTACGAACAAGAAACTCGCAGCCTCGATGAGATCTACAAAGCAGCCGTGGCAGAGGGCGGTGTTGTCACTCTCTGGCATGGAGGTGATGAGAAGACCCAGCAGAACTTCCTGAAGCAAGCTTTCGAAGCGCGCTTCCCCAACATGACCCTCAATGTCACTGTCGATTTGTCCAAGTACCATGACGGCAATCTGGATCTGCAACTCGCGTCCAAGAATGTCTATGTTGACAGCATCATCCTGCAGACACTTCACGATTACCCTCGGTGGAAGAAGGAGGGTGCGTTGCTGAACTACGCTCCCGTCAATTTTGACAAGCTATATCCTGTCTTCCGGGACGCAGATGCTGCGTACACTGGTCTTTTCATTCTTGCTTGGTCTATCCAAACAAACACGAACAAGACAGCTTCGGCATTGACTTCGTACAACGACTTCATCAAGCCTGAGTACAAGAACAAGCTGGCTCTGACCTACCCCAACGACGACGATGCGGTGCTCTGGCAGTTCGATCTTCTGTAAGCATACTGCTCTTTGTACCCAATCAATCGACTGATAGCTCCACAGCCTCAAGGACCCCAAGTTCGGCCTCAAATGGTTCGACGACCTCCTAGCCAACAACCCGCGCTGGGTTCGCGGCACCGCAACCCCCAAGACGCTCCTCAACCAAGCCAACAGCAGCAGTCTGGCAACCTTCACATCCGGACATTCCTTCTCTGCCACACCAGGCTACAACTACGCGCTTCCCACCGAAGGGACCTTCGTCTCCTGGGGCCAAACCGGTGCCATATTGAAGGACGCACCGCACCCCGAGGGCGCAAAGCTGTTGCACAACTACCTCCTGAGCGACGAATACCAGAAAGGTGCTAGATGGAGCACAAGATCAGATATTGCGGCGCCGGCTGGTGCGGAGAAGATTCTGCAGCAGCCGAATACGAATGCGCCTGAGTTCATCAAGTGGATGGCTAATCGCGAGTATGTTGAGAGGCTGAGATTCTTCTTCGAGGATAGGATTGGCACTGCGCAGGGACTGAGCCCGCTTGAGGATGATTTGTAAGTGGCAATGAGCCCAAAGCATATAGCCAACGTTCCATTCAAGTACAGAGTCCGTCAAGATGTACATAGCGTAGACGCAGTGATCCTGCAATCCAAGTCTGGTGCTCGCTGCAAATGTATCCTGTACACCATGTTGCTATTGCCTGCCCTTGTTTCTTGTATGAGCGTAGTATTCGCGCACGATGTAATTCTTTGAGACAGAGACACTGTGTAGACGAACGACATTCGGGATGCCTGGATTTTTGCCGCGCTTTGACGCTGGCCAAAGCATCTATTTGCCGCACGACTATTCTTGCCCCAAGTCTTGAGGATGACTCCGGGGGGATTATGATTCTGTTGGATTGTTGGATTATGTGTGCGCAGGGGTTGACAGTCTGGCTTTGCCGGCGACCTAAGAGAAGCCACAGACTGAGTTCGGCGTCCAAATAATCCAAATGACACCGAAGGCCCCGCGACGTCCCTAGCGAGTACGCTACGGAGGGTTGACAAACCGGTGTCCTAGGATACAATCCTGAAAAAGTAGTCCAATGCCCGCTGCAGCTCCGCTGTGACTTCTTCTTTTCCGCAACAGCACATGAAAGACCCCGTCTCCCATCTCCTGTATTCTTCAAATGAAACCGTCGTGTCAGGCCTAGCCGTCGGCTCGTCACAATTCAGGTCCGAAAGCCCGGGCGCTTCTCCTAGCAATAGAGCGAATATCGGTTGCCAATGCTCTAAGGTGGGCAGATTGATGTTGCGAAGGCGGAGCGTCCGAAGCACTGACCGCTGATTGTGAAGAAAGTGACAAGTCGGAGCTGGCGTCGGAGTCATCAGGTCCATGTATGTCGTGTCCACGTAGATTTTGAAGTTCCTCATACGTAGTATAGTTCATGCTTCGAGCCAGCTCATTGAGCTGCTCCTGGCGAGACGGCGAGTCCAGCCGAAAGAAGCCATGAAATTGGGCTCTATCGCTAGCTCCTGAAGATTGGGTGTCAAAGCTATAGTCCTTGCGAGGACATCTTGCAGGCCAAGATGCACGCGCTTCTTGAGTGTCAACCCATCGTTGGGATAAACACCGTCATCGCCCTCTCTCGGAAGTTCAATGACACCGTAGCACGCGTACTCATGTTAGGTAGCAACCGGTTCGTCGTAAATCTAATGATGAGCTTTCTGAAAGAAGATTTTCTTGATCAGCCCACCGAACCGCTCATGGCTTGCAATGTTGAGAGTGCCTCCAGAGACTTGGCGTGCAGTGTCACAGCGACTGTCGAGAACGCGGCTCTTTCAAAAGTATGCTGGGTCTCCGTCTCTATGGCTCGGCAGCTGAGACGCAGGCTGCAGAACCAATGGTCTTCGTACGCATCGTGGGAGGCAGGATCAAACTGAAAAAGAAATGAAGCAATTCGGCTCAGTAGTTCGGTTGGGAGGTCAACCAGTGCAGCCATGTTAGCTGCTGCTTCACAATTTCCAACGAGATGTAATTGTGTGCATCAAAGCCGCCATACCAGAATCTCACGTCGTGTGTTTGTTGATCGAACGTGAGACGGCAAAGCGCGGCGCAGATTGAGTGGGTCTCATCCCAAAGTGGTTAGTGGAGCCCAAGCCGCTCCTTCCTTTGCTTGACGAGCTTGTCCCCGCCCCTCACCTGGGCACTCTTTATCCGAGAAGCGTCGCGGAGCGCTTGTGTCCATGATTGAATTTGTGTGGACTGCACTTCCGGAAAACGTGTCTCTTAGCACCTTCTTTTGCATGCCCTGCTGCTGCGCTGTGGATGCCACGTTCTACCCGTGCTTCCAAACCTCCTATACGCTCACACGGCAATGGTGAGTCCTGATAGCGGGAGCTTTGGACAGGAAAGCATAACGACTGCAAGTGCTTGCTTGGCTTTCTTGGCTTTGCAGTCTGACAAGCAATTGAACGTCATTACCATCCGGTGCATGGTTCTTGTTGCAGACTCACAGATACGCTATGTCCCAACCAGGAAGCTCGTTGTGCCAGCTGCCAGCGATTTTAGAAGGTAGCAAATGATTGACATGCAGTGCTCAAGTGTGTTGTTCCGAGCCGCTCACGACTTCTGAAGTATAAGTACCGTTCTGATTTCATCTCCAACCCCAACGCGCGTTGTGACTCTCGCATTCTGCTTGACATGATGATCGGTCAACTCTCGCTGCTCGTAGCCACTGGCTTGCTCAGTAGATGTGCATATGCCCAGTTTCCACCTGCACTTGAAGGAGTCACAGTACTTGATTCACATATTGAAGATGGCATCCGCATCTCTTACAAAGAGGTTCGTCGGCGTGCATACTCGTAGCATTTTTCACGACACTGACAACTACTAGAACAACCTTTGTGAGACTACCGATGGAGTCCGAAGCTACTCCGGCTACATTCATTTGCCTGCCGGCGCTCTCGCCGATCTGGGGGTGCAGAACCAGACCTATGAGATAAACACCTTCTTCTGGTTCTTTGAATCAAAGAAAGATCCAGAGAATGCGCCTTTGTCGATCTGGATGGTACGCATTGCCTCGAATGAACCGAGAACATCAGCTCAGAATCCTCCAGAATGGTGGTCCGGGAAGCAGCTCCATGCTTGGTTTGCTGCGCGAAAACGGGCCCTGCTATGTCAACTCCGATTCGAACTCGACATACCTGAGTGATTGGTCTTGGAACAACGAGGGTATGTTGGCCACAAAATATGAGTACGGCAGAAGTTAACATCCCGCTAGTCAACATGCTTTACCTCGATCAGCCAGTGCAGGTCGGCATGAGCTATGATAGCCTGACGAACATCACTACCAACATGGACACGGGAGATGTGGAAGTCGCCGACTTCTCGAACAATGTTCCGGCACAAAACTCCTCGTTCTACGTGGGCACATATGCGAGCCAAGATGCCAATCTGACGACACGCGGCACAGAGAACTCGGCACGGGCGCTCTGGCACTTTGCCCAGGTCTGGTTCCAAGAGTTCCCAGAGCATAAGCCCAATGATGATAGAATCTCGATCGCTACAGAATCCTACGGTGGCCGTTATGGACCTGCGTTCGCAGCATATTTCCAGGAGCAGAACGAGCGCATCCTCAATGGTACATGGGATGAACAGGGCCAGACTCACTTGCTACATCTCGATACTCTTCTCATCATCAATGGCTGCATTGATCGCTACGTCCAGTGGGCCGGCTACCCGCAGATGGCGTACAACAACACGTACGGCATTAAAGCATACAACAAGTCGCGCTACGAAGAAGTCATCGACGCACTGTATCGCACAGATGGATGCTTACATCAGATCGAGAACTGCCGAAACCTTAGTCTCACCTACGATCCCACGAACCAGGGCTTCAACGAGAGCGTCGACCTTGTTTGCCAGAAAGCTGAGTCCTTCTGCACTGCAGAAATCCGCGACCCATACTTCGACAGCGACGTCAACTACTACGATATCTCCGCTCCAGGCGCAGCATCCTTCCCAGCACCATGGTACGCAGGATGGCTCAACCAGCCCCACGTACAACAAGGTCTCGGCATCCCACTGAACTGGACCCAATCGAATTCTGCCGTTTCGCGTGCCTTCCGCAGTATTGGCGACTACCCCCGCCCAGGCTGGAAAGAAGACCTCGCCTACCTCCTCGAAGAAGGCGTCAAGGTCGCCCTAGTCTACGGCGACCGCGACTACGCCTGCAACTGGTACGGTGGCGAAGCGCTCTCACTCGCCATCCCATATGACAACGCCACAGACTTCGCTGCAGCCGGATACGCCCCCTTGGTCGTCAACGACACATATGTCGGTGGTCAAGTGCGCCAGCACGGCAACTTGAGCTTCACCCGCGTCTACGAAGCTGGCCATGAGGTGCCTGCTTATCAGCCCGAGACTGCGTTTCGCATCTTCCAGCGTGCGCTGTTCAACTTCGATATCGCTACGGGCAATATTTCGACCACAGAGACCTCGGATTACTCGTCTGAAGGTCTGGCTAATGTTTACAACATCACCAACGAGCCGGTTACGCTGCCTGGTAGCCAGTGCTACGTGTTGGACCGCGAGCAGTGCACTGAGGAGCAGTGGGAAACCGTCATGAATGGCACTGCGCTGATCAAGAACTGGATTGTTGTTGATGCAAATACGAGCTATCTGTTTCCGGAGCTTGTGGGAAATGGTACTGTTGGTAATGGAACGGCGACTCCCACGCCCAGTGGTAGCGGTGCACCACCTGAGTCTACAGGCGCAGCGGGTAGGAATATTGCTAGCGGGGTGCTAATGTCCGTCGTGGTCTCTGGTTTGCTTGCTCTGCTTTAAGTCAACGGGCAATTAAGTACAAGAAGAGTGGGAAAGACAATCAAACCAGATGTGTGACATATGATCTTGCGTTGGAAGTATGCTATCGAAGTTGACCCTGCCCTCGCAAAAGCACGGTCCTTCATCATACATGACCCCGAAGATCTTCAGTCCATCGTTCTCAGTTCATCATGTCGAGACACGTGATCTCGAGGCGCCATGCGGCACGCGTCTTGGTCGCATGCTTGTTGATATGACGTTGAGCCTCTTCCTTGAAATGCACCTCATCCCAGTGGTAGTTGAGCGTGACGACGGTGTTGATGGGATCGCTGAACTTAGGCATCAGCAGGAGCGATTAGATAGTGTCGATGAGGTCCTTTGTGGTCGTGTCAACGGTCCAATTGCGTTCGAACATAGAGTGGCAGATGCTATTGCGGCAATCGATGTTCGGGTGGTAGACGGGGTGGCGAAGCGGACCTTCGGTGGCGACATTGGGTAGTCCTCGCCCATCTCGACGTAGAGGAGGAACGTGCCACCTGCGTAAGTGCTCCCTGGAGGACCTATGGAATGATGCGTTAGCTTGGAGGTATTCAGCTCACGAAAGGATCTCGATGAACCTTGCATCACCACCTTCCAGAAGCCGAAGTTCTCCTCACAGGTATAGATGTCGTAGTGAGGTTGGATGAGGGCTCCACAGTTGCGGATCTCCGTGTGGACACGACTCAGGCGCAAGTTGCCGTCCGATCGTGTCAGGGACGAGGCTTGGCGAGCGAAGCTCTGCAGTTCGACGAATGAACCTGCAAGGCCACTGACTCTTCGTGAATGGTTCCAGTGGCGTTACGGTAGCTGAAGAACTGGGAAAGCACATTCCAGTGATCCATCATGGTGCCTCGACAGTGATTGTCGCCAGTACTGTAAAGGTTATGCCAAATGACGAACGGAGCATCAACCGCACTGTACGCGTATTTCGAGAGCTTGTGCCGGTAGTAGCGGAACAGCAAGGAGGACAATGTTTTTGCGCCTCTCTTTGACTCTCAATATGAGCAGGCAGGGGTCGAGTAATCCCGGTGATTGTAAACCTTGACCAAGCACAGTGATCGCGAATGACGCATTGGCTTCCTCTACAGGTGTGATGAATATGACGATACCGGGCGTGACGTCGGTTTCGATAGAACGGGTTCAATACCACGGCAACACAGCGTTCTTTTGGCGCATCTCGAACTTGGAATATCGACCCTTGGTCCGGAAAGCCAGTGCGGACAAGTCTCGCATGCATGCTCAACAACCAGAGTAGACGCCGTAACGTCGCTAGGTGCCTCCAGGCTGCGGTTTCAAGGCATGTACTATCTTCATACAAGAGACTGGTCTGCCATTTCCCCGGCGGAATATTTTGTTCTAGAATGTTTTGTTCTGATGACTTGGGTTGATGAGGAATGAGAGTTGGCAGGAGCAGTGAAGTGAAACGCAAGACAGGTACGAGGCCCGTGCGCTCTTATCGATATGGCGCGACTCAATTGTCACCAAGTGTCCTTACCCCAGAATCTGTACAACACAAAACGTATGCGCAATCTGCAGCCATACAACTCCCACTCCTTCCAGTCCAGAATACCACAATCAACTCACCATGGAAGCCGCCGACACATTCACGCTCCTTCCCCTCCAAGTGGACGAAAAAGGTGGTGTTCAGGCCACAGGCCCCGCAAACAACGCCCTTAATACCGAGCTCGCAGCTTTAAATGCCCTCCACCAAAGCCTTCTCGCAGTCGAGACACCTACCGGCACACCGCCACCACCTGTTCCCGTCAACCCCAAGCGCTCCGGCCAAATCAGCAAGCTGCGCGAATCTGGTAACGCCGAGTTCCGCAAAGGCAACCCAGCCGGCGCTGTCAAGCTGTACGCACTTGCAATCGACATGGCGCTGCAGCGCCCGCACTGGGAGCCGTCTGGTCTAGTGCGCGAGGAGGTCTCTGGGCTGTTGAGCAACCGCGCGCAGGCGAACATGGCACAGCAGAACTGGGCTGAGGGGAGCGTAGACGCTGAGGCCAGCGTGGAGATGAAGAAGGTTGGAAACGCAAAGGCGTGGTGGAGGAGAGGAAAGTGCTTGCTTGAAATGGGCAGGCTGGACGAGGCGGACCAGTGGGTCAAGCAGGCGCTGGAGTTCGAGGCCACAGAGCAGGATCTGGTGCAGCTGAGGGATCAGATCGAGGGCAGGAAAGCTGGGCATATCACCGCTGTCTGAAGAGTCGGCCAACATGTGCATTGTAAGGCGTTTGGCGCTTCTGGATACCAAGAGCATGGATTTGATTTCTGAGACCAATACACGTGGACGAACAAGGCACTTGGTAGAAGAAGGAGTTGAGACTGGGCCAGGTGAAAGCTGGGTTAGCGATTGCAGATTGTCAAATTTGCCTTCACCTGGCTGCCCGGCACTTTTCGTCTTCTATATAAACTTATGTTTCTGTTTCTTCCATCCTCATTCCTCCACCACCTACGACCACGACGAACGGACTACGGACTACCTCTAGCATCTCACTTCTGCCTTCAAGACCAGCCTAAAAAGCTTCGCTGGATGGTGTAAGAGTATCTCTCAAAGCCAGCCTTCCGAGCACTGCTCGAGGATGACAACAGACAGTTTTTCCTTCACTCGAGGTCATACAAGAAGCCAGCGGCTCTATTGCAGGTCAAGAAGTTCTTCTACGATGAAATCACCGCGTGCTTAGATCTTAACGTCGATGAGGATCTTATTACCCTCCTCTGCTGCCATAACGAGCAGTGGAACCAGGTGACAACAATATGATTTTCATTGTCCCTCAGATCCTGCGCATGATCAGCATTGGCAGGACTTATGATACCCGCGTCAACAAAAAGCTCGACAGCAAGAACCTAACAAGTTTCGATGTTTGGACACTCAAAGCTCCCACTTTATATCTCAAGAGCGTCGCGACAAAATTACAGAAGCGCGTCAAGGTGAATTACGATATTGACCTGTGGGCTGTGCATGAGAATTTGGACATACTGCAGGCTGGAGGTATTCGGGAGATTTCGATCAAGCACGGACATGCAGGTTGAGCGACGACTATTTGTTCGATTGGAAAAGTCAGGATTGGAAAAGTCGGGACCGAACGACACGAGCCTGGAAGCACTCGAGTTGTTTTCGGCACAGCCTTGGTAGTCACACAATTTGATGTCTGTAGCTTCGTTCATCTAGATCCGAGGAGTCCGTACCTTATTTGACGTCTATCTCAGGGTCTCACAGGGTATATTCACCCCAAGCTCCTCACCAATATTCCAAGACTAACACAACCGAAACCTTAAGTCACAACTTGCTCGAAAATCTTCTCTCGCTTCGCGGATATCTTCAATTGGAGTATGAATTCAGCCAGAATTTCCACGGCGCTTTCCGGCCTAAAGGCCCGCACAGCGCTCAGCCTCAGCGACTTGCCCACGGAGATGCGGGTCTAACATCTACGATCTATCTCTTCCAAACCTGGTGTCCGTCCACTGTTCAAAGAAGACGCTGATATTCATTACAACTCGGTCCACTTTCCTGCAGCTCTTGCCCAAACGAGCAAGTTCTTTCATGTCGACGTGGCTGAACACTATGACTTTGTGTACTGTAAATGACCTGTTGTCCTGTTTTTTTGCAAAGGCACATATTAGCGGGCACTTGAAGTACTACTTCTCTTGCTTGCAAATAGTCGTCTGTACAATGCCCCCACTATTGGACGAATAGGACACCCTCACCGTGCGTATTGGCTTGACAAATGGACCAAGACCATTCCGTTCCACAAATTCAACAGAAGAATTGAGCGGTTCCTTGGATGATCCGACTCAGGATATCCTCCGTTCTGCATGGCCGCTGTCGGTTTGTTCTACGCGACAACTTTGATCAAGCTGCGCCAGAATGCAAGTTGCGAAACCGTCGAAGTCCGGTACGTCTTGGAGATGGCCCTAGCCCCCGCCCTGAAAGAAGACGATCGTGTCGAAAGCCCTTTGATGAGACGACTTGAAAATCGCCACTTGGAGCATTTTTGCATATCTTGTCAGTTTCCCTGCTTATCGCATCGACACTCACGCGATCACGCTACTCTACTGTCAAGGTCATGACGCGAAGTACCGCACGTTTAGTGTTAATAGCTTCAGCTATTTCTCAGCACTCATCCGTTCGCTAGACATGGGACACTCGTACGATAGGGCATTGGGGGTTGTCGAAGCTTGGAAGATACTCGAGACTTGTTGTGTGCCGGGTTTCGGCGTGGATTTAGGCTTCCCACCACGTTGATCTTTATGGTGACTTGCATGGAAGATGTGCGGCTATTTGGCGACGGGCTTTGGCGGTCTTCTGTGGACCTTGCAACTGATGCTAAGCGACTTCTGCTCTCCTAGTGAATAATATTCCAAGTACAAATGTAATTGGTGACACCGTTCTCACACAATAATTGAGTCAGAGCTATTATGATTGACTTCTAAAGATCTTGAATGACCATTTCAAGTTCAGCGCTGTTACTTCATGCGGGACCAATGCGGGTTCACATGATTGCAAATTATCGTTTATAGGTCTTCCCTGTTACAGTGTGTTCTTATCGTCAACTCAAATTCATGCGACAAGATGAGCTTTTCGTTCGAGCGACTGCCCAAAGACATACGCTGATTGATGTACGATCTCTGTATGGAGACGAAGCAACAGAACCACATCAGTGAGAAGCCTGAAATATGCTACGAAGTCAACTGAATGCCTGTTCAACTACTTAAAGTCAAAGACACACGAAGAAATTACTGCATGCCTGGTTCCACAGCCTGACACTTTACCGCTTGTCCTCCGCTGTAGCCAGCGAAGGCAGTGGAGGCGTCCAAAATGCACTGGTCACGACGACCTCCGCCTCTTCCGGCGAGAGTGCAAGTGCTGCAAAATTCTCTATCTCGCTAGATATCTACATCGACTGATTACAGACGGTTAATGCCATGATGCCCTCACTCGGAAGATTCGTTCTGGGTTTCATCAAACATCGCAGCACATTCACGAATGGACACTGAAGCCAACGATGGAGTCCTTGGAGCGATCGAACTAGAGGAGAAACATGCGCACGCAATTCATCGAGTCGGCAGTACATGACTTTTACTGCGACTCGTTTCTGAAGCTTCGTCGCAGTCCGTCGCAGTTCAACGTGCAGCTGTAGATTCCTTTTCTCGTGCCAGAACCCTTTTTTGCCTCAGAAAGTCTCACTTATCTGCCTCATAAGCTCCACCAATGGCTTACCATGCATCGCGATTATATGCCAACTGTTCTGGCGAAAGTTATGACTGCACCGAGGCCAGTCCAGTTTGGGAGAAATTTGATGGGCGAGTGCCGTGTCGAACGCCCGAACCCAGGAAAGATTAAGTTTCTGGAAGAAGAAAGCTCAGGGTAGAGATTGTACGTGGTGCACCTCCATATGTGAACAAGACTCTTACGTCGACTCGAAAGCTTGATCAAATCACCAAGATACACAATCGACGGAGGTCTTCATAGACAATGTGAGGAAAACTTGTGGCTTGATTGATAGTTCGAAGACCACAATGGGTTGTGGGCATACATTGAGCTTCTTCGGCAATACGAGAGGTAGGTAGGCTACCGGTACTCGCGAAATAAAGTATTGCCTATACTTTGACAGTGAATGAAAGAAGCTGAAACATGTGGTCCACAATATGGTTGCCTAAGAACCTCCAGGGGTTCACTTGATGCTTTTACACCAGCTGTTTAAACGCTAAACTCGAAGGTACTCAGTCCACTCGCACTTTAAGCTCGCCTCGTCGACAAAGCCTTCGTCTTTTCTTCACGCCCGACCGCAAACCACCTCAACATGAAAATCGTCCGCTCGTCTCCGCATATCTCATCCAGCGACGTTGCTCATGATCTGACCTAAGAGGCATCCAATGCGACTGATCATTTCCCTTTTCAGCACCTACCTGCAGACATTTGCTGGATGTTGTACAACTTTCCCCTCTTCTCTGAGCCCCAACCGCTCATCAAGGGATTCCAAACGGTCTACTACGAGGTGTATAAAGCACCTCTAGCCTTTCTATTAGTCGACAGGTTCTTCACTCCCGGAACATGGTACCAAAGTCAGTGTTAGCTTATTTCGAAAATAGGTTCTTCAATCAAGAGGCAACAGCAAACCTCGTCAGGCACAATATCACACATACAACCATCCCGTGGTATCTCCATAAAGGTTGACCTAGCCCGCTACTGAGCCTCGCTAGGTCCCTGGTCTGCTTTGTCGGTACCGGGCGGAACTATGATACGCTGTAGGTGCGTCCAAATAAGTAGGTGGACCGCAAGCTCGACAAGTGCACGATCACGATGGAGATGCCGATGCTTGGTTTTCGAGCTGAAGTCCATCGCCTTGGCTCCACGGTCACATACCTGCCGCAGATCGTACTCCGCGAAGAGGCGCTCGGGGACTTCTACCGAAGGCTCAAGAACAGCAAGGATGAGGCGTGGGGCACACAGATCAAGGACTCGGTAGGAGTAAAAGATGGGTAAAAATTACCCTACTCATGCCCAACGTTGAGAACGCACTTTACTCCTTTGCAACCAAATCCATCGCGGCTGTTATTCGTAACTGCATGTGTTCTTAGCTCCATGTAGCGACTGATCTTCCCTCCAGACCTCGGTTTGAGCCAACACTTTTACTCCTTACCACACAGAGGCCAGGCGAGACTAAGATGTCCAGTTGCGATAGCCGGCGGGATCACTTTGATATTCAATGAAGCAATGCTGAGTTAAGAAAAAGCTAACAAAGCCAATTGTAACCTTGTAGTCGTTAGAAAGTCAAGGAGAATACGAAGTATTTGAATTCAGCTCTTAATCACCTCCCCTTTCTGAGGCTGTGTCTGCGAAAGCTGGGGGTAGTTGTGAGAGGATCGCGTCGAATCCTAACGTAACCTCGCCGGATGTTGCTGCCCAACATGTTGAGACTTGGCCCATACAATCCAGGGTTGAATTGACTTTACCAGTCTCCAGGCGTGGATTTAGTGTACAGAGATTTTCTCGGGGCTTCGATTCTGAACTGCGCAGCTGCGCCGCCCATGCATCGAAGAATGCAGTCTCTAGCGCGACCCACTAAATGCAACCACGTCTCCAGCACTCGAACCCTACTCCAGCCAAGTCATTGAGGATGAGTTTTTCAACCCCTTACTTTGCATAGCGGCACAATCCTTGTTCACACGAATAGCCAGGTTCTTTCAGACACTATCAAGGTCAGCACATCCGCACGGCTACATCTGGACTCACTTGTGCGCCACACCCTCCGCAGTTGTCCATGTCATTCGAAGAATCTTGATTCAGCACACAAGGCTTTACGCAGTTTCCGAAAGCACAAAACGTCGTTTCTCCCCCACACTAACATTTCGTCAGTATGCCTAGTAAAAGTGTGAAGTGAAGTTAAGTTCTGCGTACATTGTTGCCACAGCTCCCACAGTTCAGCGGGTCGTTCTGCCTATCAGCACTCTTCTGTTCGAAGACAGTGGTTGTGTTTATTTTTCATAGTCGTTCTAGTCCTTGCAGCTGATGTGACTGTTGTGATCGCGAACGATGGCTTGGCGACAGTCGTGGTGCTGGGCGCAGGTGGACGCGATAGACAACTGCAGGCTAAGCTTATCACCGCACACGCAAAGCCGTTGTTTGGCGCTCCGTTGCAGGACAATCCACGCTCCTTAAGGTTATTGGCAGCTGGGACTGCAGCATCGTATTTAAGATTTGGCGTGGCTGTTGGCTCTGCGAACTCGAATGCGCGACCGATTTGTTTGGGGTTGAATTCGTGGCATACTGTGCTCGCGCTGGAGGAAGATCAGTCTGTTGTTATTGTTATTTCAGCAGAAAACTTGGCTTCGTGTACCTTGTGACTGTCGAGATAGAGCTTTGTGTAACTGTCGCCGTGGTACACTTCGTCGTGGCGATCGTCTTGGTGCTGCTCACTGTTTCAGTGGTCAGGGCGGGCTTGATGCCCAGGGCGTTCGAGCAGTATTTGGAGGCCCAGGCAAGATTCTCAAGGCCTGGACGACGTAGTTGACAGCTTTGCAGTCCACGTTACGAGCTTGAATATCTTCGGTAGGGATGGCAGCAGCCAGGCTGAGAAGCAGAGACAATGTTAAGAGCATTTTGACTTTTCTTCCGAGCGGGATCCCAGACACAGAGCCCGTCAATCTGCGCTTTTTGACTACATCTTCTACTTGCAGGATCCAGCTCGTGAGGCTGAACTTCGCGTGGGATCTGTAAGCACGCCAGCATTTGCATCTCGATCCCTGCATGTGGCATTCACTACCATTCGTAGTCCAGCCAGATAGGGCTGCGTGGGACGTGAGGCGTACTTTGGGGCTAGTTATCTCAAGGGGTCTGGCCTCGTACCAACAAAGGCAAGGCTGGCGGCGAAGCGTAGACTAGGCTGTACACCAACAAGCCAGCTTCGGGGTCCACGATCGGCGGAGTACATCGCAGCCTTGATGTCAGGGATGCGCCAATGTGCATCTCCCAAATTTGTCCAGGGGCGCAGCGAGCGGGAGATCGACACTGGAGGCTGGCTGAAGGACAATTGCGGAGCTGAGGTGTTGGAGACTCGTACCTGATTAGGCTGCATATGTGAGGCACTGTTGGCTAAGAAGGGTGAATGGAAGTGGTCATAGAAAAAGACGGAAGGCTCGATCTATCCAAGGAGAGGTGCCTGCAGCTATAAGCAATCGCAAACCCGATCCTCGAGAGCACTTGAAGCAGCGAACGGTGACGTCCTCACCCAAGAGGCTGCATGGCTTCTTACAAGTTTACCCACTTTACGATCACATACACAGTAGATGCATTCAAACTCAACGTGTGGTATATTACACTATCGGGCGGGTACCTTCCCACTAAGACCGTTCGAGACGTCGCATACCCTTTTCGATCTCCCAAATCATTGCGCTGCATTGCCGAATTTTGTTTACACGTCCTTCACTGCTGTGGACGCTCAGGCGAGAGACATCGATGCCTCACCGTTCGTAGCGGCACCATCAGCACCTTCAACATCCGGCTCAGCAGCCAGAAGCTTGATTCTGGCCTCGACCGCCTGCTCTCCGACGACAGACTCCTCGACCTGAGCCTTACGCAGGAAGGTCTGATGCCAGCGCCTGCCCCAGGCCTGGATGAGTTGTGCCTCCTCCTCCGACAGCGCGCCGCTAGTCTTCTTCTCCATCAAGATGTCGGCCGAGCCCTCTGACACACCCCGTGTGGAGTCCTCAATGTACTTGAACAGCTCGCGAGCGTTATCGCGGTCTTTGGCGAGGGTCGCGTCAACCATCTCGATCTGGTCTGCGGGTAGGCCCTTCTGAATGCGCGCAGAGGCAATCTGGCGGTTGCGGTTTGTGACCTTGGCGACTGTGTTGGAAACCATCTCGAGAACCCAGCTTTCTGTCAATGCCTCTCCTGCGCCCAAGTGACTGCCAAAGACCCATTGAACGACCGTCATCGGCGCAAGGATGGTGTAGTTGAGCAGAATGTCAATGATCCTGACGGCAACACCTGGCTGATCCTTCCAGTACTCGACGACACTAGCAACGATCTGGCGTCGCGCGACTTCGTTCTGTGAGATCTCCAACAGGCGGTCCTTGCCGCGCTCGATGCACGAGAGCACGTGAGATAACGATTTGGCACCCAGTCGGCAGATCGCTGTGACAAAAGCGTCGGTAGAGGGAACCAGCACTTCACTGATGCCATGCTCGACAGCTTGCTCGTGAATCTTGTTGATGGTAGCCTGGACTTCCTCGGCTGGCGCCTTCTTCCTCAGCTGATGTAGTAATGCCTGACCCTCCGCCGCATACGGGGTTTGCTGATTGTCGTACTTGAAGTCCGGACTGTTGTCCTCGTCAAGGCGCTCAGGGATCAGCGCGTGCATGGGCTCAGGCAGCGTTGACCGGACACGTTTGGCGAACGACAAGCGGATCTCCTTGTCGAGCGCGGCAAGGATGAAGGCCTTCTTTGGGTGGAGGTTCGTGAGTTCCAAATCGTCGAGCCTGAGGAGCAATTAGCGCAGTGATTACGAGGTCGGTGACAGTACATACCATTCAGTCCACCTCCAACGGAACTCGAAATTGCTAAGATGGTGTGAAAACCAGTCCAAGAAGCGGTAGCCTAACTCAAGATCGAGCACTGGCAGGCTTTTGTAGATCGTACGAATGGCACGTCCTAGGGAAGGCGCTATCGCTTGAGGTGCAACCTTACAGCATTGTGTAATGACAGAGTGATAGTAGACCAGCTTGTGTTCCGCAGACGGCAGCTTGAACAGTTGCGAGAAGATGGCGTCAATGATCATGTCCTCTGACTTGTACTGGATCTTGCCCTCCTGGTCCTTAAACTTGTCGAGTGGAGTTCCGCGCTTGGCAAAGGCGTCGATTGTCCAGTAGCAATCCACATCGACCAGGAACTTAGCCACCATCTCACGATTGAAGTCGAGCTGGTTGATCGTGTCGACGATGGCGTCGCGGATGAGCGAAGAAGCAATGTCTGTCGTCTTTGGAACGGTGTTGGCCTCTTGATCCGCGAACAAAGAGAAATATGCCTCGGGAAACAGGGGTCGTGGGCCGGGATTGATCAATGCTGGCACATTGAAGGTCGGGAATGCGTGTGTGGGAGGTGCCGCGGGAAGTGTCTCTTCATCCTCTTCTTTGGCAGCAGACTTGCGTATGGCTTCTGGGTCGAAGTGTGGGATGCACGCCAACGCGAATCCAGACTCTGCCTCTGCCGTAAGCTGTGCTTGCAGGAGGCCAATCACACTGTGGTACGCCATAGGCTTGACGTCTTCCTCTCCGACATATGAGTGAATGACACTTTCGATAGGAAGCGCGTTGCCAGCTACGATTCCAGTGTTCTTCAGCAGCTGCTGGGCTTGCTCGTGGAAACGATTGCCGCCTGCAACCACAGCGTAAGGGATGGTGAGGAGGATAATCTTGACGAGCTCGATGCCCACTACGTCATTCTCATCTTCGCTCTGGAGATCGACGATCTTGTCGAACAGCTGGCCCAAGAAGCCGAAGATGCCGTCATCTTGGTATAGCGACTGCAAGCAGGCGAAGAACCTGAGGAGCAACTTGAAGTCCTTCCACTCGCCAGCATCCAGTGCCTGCTGCGCACGATCACCCACGCGCTTCATGGCCTCAATCGTAATCTCTGGCTTGACATCGTTTCCGTAGAAGGCGACCGCGGCGACGAAGGGAATTTTGAAGGGCTGCTCGATGATACTATCTAGATTAGCTGGAGTCAGCTTCAAGATTACACGCACACTTACAGCTGCACGAAGAGGTCGAAGAAATCCCCTCGGAGACGCTCGTCGTCAAAGTGCTCGCCCAGGTATGTCGCAATCTCAATGGCCTCATCTTGTGGTAGCTTGGTGGAACTTGCAATGTTCAACAGCAGGCGTCGCAGCTTCGGGAATGGCGGTTCTTCGTAGCGGCGGCGAGGAGGGTCGTCTCGGCGGCGTCTCTGAGGTCCACGGCGGTCGTCACGGGGAGCATAGTTGTCTTCGTCTGCATGCAATTAGCATTTGACGTAAAGTTTGAAAGCTGTGAGGAGCTTACCGTCACGACGGCGCTTGTTTCCTCCTCCTCGATAGCTATCTGTGCCGCGCCTATCATCGCGCTCTTCCCTTACATCGAGGTCCGCCATTGCTGATACAAAAATGGCCTCGGACTGGTTCTTGACAGCCTCTGGTGAAGGGTTGGGATGTCTGTAGTGGTCGCGTCGTGAATGAACGGCGTCGCGGTCAAAGTACTGCGCGTAACCAGGAGTATAGTTATCAGAGCGGCGATAAGGAGCGTTGTATATGCGATGTGGTGAACGTCGACGTCGATGCGCCTTGATCAGTCGCGGAGCAGGAGCTACGTCGAAGCTTTGGAAGTCGCGACCATCGCGCGCTTGCCCATTGCGGCTAGCCTGGTAAGGCTGGGTCTTGGCTTGGTTGTTCACTTCATCGTCCCGACCGCCATGCATGTGCACATCATTTGGTTGCGATTGGCGAAGAACGTCATCTTGCGCCGGCAATGGGCTCATAAGCTGCTGTCGACGTTCACCGGACATGATTTCGAAGTCCATATCGAGGTCAAGCAAGTCGACCGGAGGACCTCTGTTGATGATGCTGTTCACGGTTGCACCCGTGAGATTGCCCATCATGGCTGGCTCTGAGCCATGAATTTGCGTAGCGCTTTTGGAGAACATGGCGACTGCCTGTTCTCGAGAGTTTGAAAGTGAGAGACGACGACGGACGCCTTGTACGATTTACGTTGCAAGTTGTGTATCTTTTATTGGCGTGCGAAAGTTGACTTTGTGGACTCCAAGGTTGGATAAAGTATGGTGGAAGAGTGATACTGGTCTGACACTTTACACAGATGAAGCCCGTCCTACAATTGCTCGAGGTGAGTCTACACCCAGGTAAAGGTAAGTTTAAAGCAGAGAGACGGGCCGTCGTTGACGTGACAGAAGCTGCGGACACTTCCAGACAGCAGATCATCTCACTCTCGACTGACAGTTTGGAATGCGTTGCTCAAAGTAATTGTACATATGCTTCGCACGCTTCGCAGCATACGCCAGCCCAGTTGCTGCCGCGTTCGCGATGGCGAGCGCAGTTGAATATCTACTAGTTAGTCAATGTCACAGCAAATCCATTGTTGGACACAAGGAAACGGTATTCTAGTGAAAATTGAAGTGAGGAAAGCCACCTTTTGAAAGGCCAGTATAGCGCTGAGGACTCGCGTCGTGACACGCGAATGTACGCATTTCAGGTAGTTTCATAAAGACGTAGAATCTCCCGTCGATGCCCACAAAGCCCAAGTAATCCACCTAGCGTTGCACATTCCATCTGGAAACCGTCCGCAAGCAAAGCGTCCAGCGTTAGCCAGGCACACCACCCAGCAAAAGTCGGGGTTGAAGTGCCAGACATCCTCCCCTCGTACGCAGCCACCGCAAACACCCTCAAATGAGAAACTCCTGCATGCAAACAAAAAGACGCAATGCAGCCTATGCCAGGTTGCCGCGAGACCCCCCAAGATCCGGAATTCATCCTAAGATGTTCGCAATCGACCCTTCCATGACTTTTGTCGAACTTCCCTTCCCTCCGTTTTTTGCAGCTACCTGCGTTCCCCCATCATTTCAAATAACATGGAAGAAAGAAAAACATCTACGGAGCCAGCCCGTGGGTTTGCATGGACGGGTAGCCAGAAGGGAACGCAGAGCAGACCGTTCTTTGTAAATGTCGGTATCATTACAGACTCGCTCAGATATTGCAGGTAAGGGTGTACACATGTGAGCTCCAACACTCGAAAACCGACGCCATGCGAGGCTCCATGTTGTGCTCGCTAGACGGAAGACTTCTGGGCTCGTGAGCTGAGATGATCGAGGCCTTGCCACATAATCAAAATGGTATCGTGTTGCGTAAGAGATGCAAAGACTCTTAATCTAGTCTCGCCATCATCTGGTCCTTCGTTAACGGCTTGAAATCGGGCGACTCAAAGTCTAAGCCACGAGAGGCCAGTGTGGCGCGGATGTGGTGAGGGACCAGTTGTTGGTTGAGGTGAGGTGCGATCGAGAGTTCTGAAGATGATTAGTTATTGAATTCCAGACTCGTAACGCAATACTGACCGTGGTGGTTGAAGTTGTAAAGGGCAGGCAGATCCCGCACAGCGCCGTTGGGGTGACGCGAGTCAGGCAGGCGCGTGTTGGGATCCCTCAGCTCATCAAAGAAGGGATGCACCATGGCATCGATGGCGGAAAGTCGCTGTGTCGGTGTGTACTCCAACAGCTTGGAGATCAAATCGATAGCATTGGGGTCGGCTTTGCGGAAAACCTGCGAAAGTGTCAGGTTGGAGGCTGATAGGGACTGATTTAGTTGACGAACCTTGTTGAACGGATGCGGCTTAATCTGAGGGAACTTGTGCTCCATGTAGTTGGGGTTCATGGTGCGGATCTGGTCTCGGGTGGGTGTACCAAGAACCTTGATGATCTCGACGAGCTGGTCGATACCAGACTCACCGGGGAACAACGGTTGTCCCAGCATGAGCTCAGCCATGACACAGCCGGTCGACCAAACATCTGAATTGTAGGTGTTAGTAGGTCACTGTACGCGCAAGGACCACATGACGTACCGATCTTCGTAGTGTAGTTTGTTGCTCCAAAGATCAACTCCGGTGCGCGGTAGTATCTGGAACAAATGTACGAGACGTTGGGCTCGTTCTCGACCAGGATCTTCGCGCTGCCGAAATCGCACAGCTTTAGAATGCCAGATGCAGGGTCCAAAAGCAAGTTCTGTGGCTTGATGTCCCTGTGGCAGATCCCCTGCGAGTGAATGTACGCGAGAGAACGGAACAGCTGGTAAATGTAGAGCTTCACCTCGAGGATGGGCATGACCGTCTTCATCTTGTTGAAGTAACGCGAAGCGCGGTAAACGGTTTCGGGGACGAATTCGAGCACAAGGTTCAGGTAGACCTCGTCCTTCTGCAGGTCATATTGTCAGCTTCACGTCGCGCTCTTGCCACTAAGTGCTAAGACGTACCCGCTCGCCATTGTTGTAGAAGAAGGCCTTAAGTTCGACGATGTTTGGGTGCCTGACGATGCGCATGATCTGCAGCTCACGGTTCTAGTCGCAGTCAGCGCTGACATCCGCGTTTCAATCACATGCGTGGCTCACCTTGAATCGCTTGTCCTGCAGCACCCGCTTAATGGCTGCATCTTCTCCGCTTGGTGAGAGCTTGGTCTGGAAAACAACACCGAACGAGCCGTTACCGACAATCTTGCATTGCGTGTATGCAAGGTCTTTGTACTCGCCGGTCTCGCCGTCCTGTACCTTCTCGCGGATGACTTCTGCAATGCTGTTAGTGAATTGGTAATCGCACGGGGAACACAAGCCCTTACCTCCCATTCTCAGACTGGAGAAGGCCGATGGCCGGTTCTGGCTCATTGTTTTGGGGGCTGCAACGAGGGGTTATCCGGCAAGCGTGCGCGGACTGTTATCGAGAATATGGCGGGCTGTAGCTGAGGAGCGTGTGGGCAGAGGTGCGGGCGTGGGTGAGTAGAGCCGTCGTGGGCGAGAGATGTCGTAGGTGCAGGGTGGAGTGCAGGTGGAGTGTGCTCCGTGTGCGTGGTTCACCCTCGCGGCTGGCAAAGTGGCAGGTGCTAGGTATGGCTAGGTGGATCGCTAGCGGCCACGTGAACGTCGTGCAGGACAGCGGTGCAGACGGCGAGTGCGGGGAGATGAGGGTGAAGGGGATAGTAATTGACGTTGAGATTGAGTTGCAAAATGAAGGGAATGCGGGTTGAGTTGAGGGTCGACGTAGATGGAGCGGGGCGGGCTTGGGGCTTGTAGGCACAGACGAGGGCGCTAAAGCTGAAGAGGAGCTCGTGACATGAAGGCCGCTCGCGTTAGGGAATGGTCAGCTTCTCAACGACCAGCAACACCGGGCCTGGGCTCAGCAGCAGCGCGTGGCAATTGTGGTGTGAAGGCGCCTGGAACTGCGCGTCTGCATTGACGCCCTCGCAGCGCTCTGCGGAAGGCAACCGAGCATTTTCAGCAATAGATCCACGAGGCTGGCTCGCGCAGCAGGAGCAGCAGATCGCTGTTTCTTGAAACAGACGTCACCGGAGCGCGGCTTCCCAGAACGTAGCGCGTGCACACGGCAGCGTGTGAGCTCTGTTTGTCATCGTCCGCTGCTGTGCTGCTTTACGCCATTTAGACGAGCAAATCGTTCGCATGAGCTGCGCTGGGTAGGGCTAGCTGTGTGCACCCAGCAGCGCTGCTGTCTGCGGCGTCTAAAATCAAGCTGCGATCTTCTTCACCTCCAGGCCTGGCGGGCTGTGCGATCTGGCACAATGGCATTGATCAGGCCCGGAGATGCATTCTGCACGTGAGCGCTCAGATTCTCCCTTCAAGCACGCCGCCTGAAATAAAACAGCCCAAAACCCACTTGCTGGGACCCATACCGCGGTGCGGTCGCTTGGGCGCGTGGCTGGACAAGGAACTGCTCTCCAATGATTCTGCCACTTCACCGTCGTGCCCTGCAGATGGGTGGTAGCGACTCCGTCACCCAACAAGCATTTTAGTGAGGATGATCGTGACGCTCACGTCTTTGTTTAGCACTCGACGCCGGAGGCCTCTTATCACGCGGCAGCCAGCATTGAAAGACATGTTGAACGATGGCCTGAGCGCTCCACTACAGGAGCTTAGCAAAGCCAAAGCAGAGTCACCAGATGTTGGCACATTGGCACAATTCACTTCTGCGTTGGCCTTGAGTCAGCCTCTCCAGGTCCTCCACTGTACAGGCTGCAGCAGAGACGGGACATCTCAATAATGCCTGCAGGTTGAGCTCTGCAATTCGCCGTTGACGTCCTCAGGCACTTGCATTGTGGGCCATCGACATCAAATCCAAGCCAGCGGACACATGAGCGCCGGCGGCCATAGGCATTCTATGCTACACCCTGCAAATGCCGGTCGTGCATCACAGCAGCTCTTTATTTGCACGACAGGCGTCAATCAGCGCCCGCCTCGTTTCTCGTCTCGTCATAATTTCTCTGGCCACACATCTGAATTTCCCGCATCCACATTTGCAACAGCTGACCTGTCACCAGCGCGCCCTGGTCCTTGTCAGCGCAGGGGCCTTCTGCCGTGAGCCTGTCGACGTGCAGAGCCTCTGCAGCCATCCTCAACACCCCTCTCGGTCCACCTTTGACCGTGGATCGCCAATTCACTGTTCGGACAGCGTTCGTCCCTGATTCACAAGCCATTGTGGATGCTCAACGGCGCCTCTATCCCGGCTGCAGAGCTCCGGCAGCCGTGATGAACCACCGATCGGTATTCGTTACACCAAGATTCCTCACTGCTGCGGATTTAGTACGTTTTCAGCCAGACGTGCAGCAACCGACATACGCATCAAACCACTCGTGACGATGGCGATCTCCAGCAAGCGCTTGATCACTCTGGAATGCTTCCGTATCTCACAGCACGTGCGGTCTCACTTGACAGGGCGCAGTGTGCAACAGCTGCATCTATGCCAATTTTTGCAAAGAGCATCACTGCGAGCAAACAATGCACGGCCCTGAAATCGAACGACACTGAAACACAGAAATTACGAGCATGAGTTGTGGGTAAGCTAGCGAGTACCGTCAAACTCCCGGCTGGTTCGCTCACCCGTTCGATACGTCAAGGTGCAGCTATTGCCCCGCCTTCAAGGGTCAATATCCGGTACGGATCACGTGGGTGTCTACCTTCATCTGGCTCGGGGCGCATCTGCAGACGACAAGCGCTCTGAGTCTCCCGCTGCGAACGCGACTGCGTCATTGGGCTGCACCACACCACCGCATGCGTTGGCCATCTGGGCCACCGTATTTGCCTGGTCGACGTGCGTCTTTACCTTCACAAATAGAAACACATGATTCGAAAGTTTTTGCAGCGTATTGACACATTATCTGGTTAGTGCCAAAAACTGTGCGCTCTGCTGGTTCGACTAGCACCCCAGAAACAGTTGTTGTGCTGTCAAATGATTCCAAGTGAACAAATTAGATGCAGGTTCCTTGTTTCCAATCTGGTGGCTGACGGGACGCAGATCTACAACCTTGGGAGGCGCTCAACATGTCACCAATCCTTCCTCACAGACCCTCTCATTCGTCCGGACTGAAAAGTCAAGCCTATACACACCCACAGCTGCCCTCCATCTCAGCCTTGTGGCCCTTTTATGCCCTTTCGAGTTCAGCCACGTTACACGCACGAACCGAGCTCGAGTACAGACGTTGTGTGATGAAGAAATGCGGTCAAACTTGATCGGACAGTGGTTCACCAATGAAAGGATCTTACAATCGCCGTTCCTTCACATCTGCCTCATGTACCACAACATTGTCGTGCTGCTTTCTACATTCGATGACCGACATCGGCCGGATACTCGCTTCCACGGACTGCAGGCTACAGGTGTCATGCTAGCTCCCGCGTAGTGGCCGTTTAACGTTGCTTCTGTATGAGTTGCATACTTGTCAGACAAGGGTGCACGAACAGCAACATTGCTTAGGGCAGCGACTACCTCAATGCTACATCTACATTGAGTGTATCGTCGTACTGACAGTGATGTAGGATTTGGATATCCATAGCTCACTCCCGCTGGTCCCGCTGGGATCACTTCCAGAAGGGCTGAACTGAAGTCACAATGAGTTTGGCACGCCTCACTGTCCAGCAAGGGACAATATCTGTCGAGCAACCTGCACCCGCATAACACCTGCTATCGATCCTGCTTTCCCTCCCAACAGTTTCGCCTTCCGTCGGTTGGCGCTACTCTTTATTGTCCGGTGAACGATGCTGTCATACAACGATCTCTTCGTCCTTCGTAAAGATGGACAGTCTGGATCACGTAGGTGGCCTATCAGTTGATCGCGCATACCGCAAGCACGACGTTGTAATTTTCGTGGAAAGCCCAGCTTCTCAAGGACGAAGAGCTCGTTCAGCGGCGACTCAACGCGATTCCATGTCACCAATTTAGACTCCGGACTACAGCTCTGGTCAAGTACCTTCGCCAAAGCTAAAATGTAGGAATACATATCCGATCCTGCAAGGTGAAGATCTTCCATCGATCAGCTACATGGTTACACAGGTCATTGATCAACAATTGAGGGAGTGCGTCCACCGAATGTCACATGCTTCGTCGACCAGATCATCACGTCTCCCCGACAAATGTTTTTTCTTTTTGCTTCAAACAAGAACACATAAGAAATCACTGATTCCAATACGCTTCACTTGCCATACATGAGTCCATCGCAACTGCACTTCCTCAAAGCCACACATAAATGTTACCCAGGTCGCCTTGCAGTCTCCATACTCGTCTTTCACAGCACTTGCGGAAATACGACTGACATTGGTTCTAACTGCGAATAGAGTGCCGACACAGCACACACATTCACAGGTGACCTTGTCTCATACCTCAACACACAAAGCATTGCATTTTCAATCACCATCTCTTTCGCATCACATACCATGCTTCCCATCCAAATCAGATCAATCGAGAAATCGCTCATCGTCCATTTTCCACCCACTCCACTGATTCCTCCTTGCGACCCACAAACCTCGCGCACCACCGATGCCCCTTCTTCGAGTAGACACCAAGCTTTCGAGTCATGAGCTGCAGCAACACTCGTCGAGACCCCTCAAGCGCGGCACAAATTCGAGGCACCAGTAAGTGACGAAGCCGCGTCATGCGTCCGCGCGGCCTCGACTTGGACCCTGAACACTCATCTCCTGCAGCGGTCATTACCGACCTTGCATGCCAAGCGTTCGACTAGATGTCGCAGCAAAGTATCATTTGTTTTAAGATAAAGCTTGGTCTCTGATGTTTTACTGTTCGTTGAGGATCATTAGGTACTGGCTCTAATGCAGCGAGCGCTGTTTACTTCCAAACAAATGTACCTCTTGCGCGAGCACGCAGCAGCAATGTCATCTAGGAGTGTACATGAATCAAACCATGAGTTGACCGGGAGGTCCGCCCATGGAGATGCGTTCTCTCATATCTGTCCAAGGTCCAGGTGGTACATGTATTATCCAATTTTGGCAACCTGATTGTTGGTTAGTTGGTGAAATCTTTGTCTGCAGCGACATTTCAAAAAAAATCTCACGCATCGCCACCTTTGAATATTAAGACGGAACTCCCACATACATCCCTAAATGTCAAGCTCTATATCACACTCTATATGCTGCATCTTGTCATGCAGTCTGTTCCACAAGAAGTCGCGAGTACAGATAACGTGAGGTCCGCAGGCGACACGAACAAAGCACATCGACCGACTGCTACCGCGAAAGCAGTGTTGGCTCTTGCGTGGCTAATTGACTCGTGATCAACGTAATGGTAGACCAAATTGACGTTAAGACACACAGCATCTCTCTCTTGAAGATTGAATGTATGGTTTCTTAGCGGCAGCCTTGAGATAATAAGCAAACTCAGCGAATCCACTCTTGTTACGCGCTGTTATCTATTAAACTGTAGCTTCGTGCTCATTCTTCCTACTCCTGACTAGGTCAGTCATGTGCGAAGTAGGTTGTTCGATTGAGGCACTCAGAGCTTGGGTTTGGATTTCGGTTTGACCAGCCTTGTGCATGAAGTACACGACCGTGATGAAGAAGGCCCTGGGCAAGCGAGCGTTCATATCGTAAGATGGAAGATGGAAATTATTTGAAGTCTATTCGAAGCACGCTCATCTAAAAGATTGCAAGCTATGCAACGCAGAAGATCAAATACTCGCCTTACTTTCCAGCCTTATGGCTGTCACCCACTCTCGCTCGCCTCACCACCATGCCTCGACACCTGCTCACCCCCAATATCCTCTCTGCTATTCTGCCCCCTCAACCCGCGCCAAAGCTCATTCAGCGTCCCACTCATCCCCCTCCCTCTCCTGTTCGGGCGCTCGCTTCCCCGCTCCGCGCCAACGCCCTGCGTGCTCCTCCTACTTAGCGGCTCGCCGAACATATCATCTCCACTCTCCGTACTCCCCAGGCCAAGCACACTCTGTCGTCTCCCCTCGCCTAACTCTCCGGTGCGCATGCGCACATTTCCCCCGCGCTTCAAATCCTGCACGAGCGCACTAAGGCTGGTCGACAAAGGCGACGCGAGCAGGGGCCCGGGAATGCTACGCTGGCGCTCGTTCGTGCGCAGACGCCTTAGCCCAGGCCCCAGCGCAGATGACGACGTCCCCGGTGTGGATGGCAGCTCGTCGTGACTCTTTCCGCGTGTAGGCGTGCGCGGCGGTGCGCTGGAGAGCGTTGGATCGCTCGGCGTTGCGCCGAGGTGCGAAGAAGGGAGGGAAGCCGGTGGCGCAGCTTCGCTGGGGAGCACGGGCGTAGACGTGTGGCGGTTGATCAAAGGCTTCGGCGAGGTGGTGCCGCGGTCTGGAGGCTGTGACCATGGGTTTTGGATTAGGGATTCGAGGGCTTCAGAGGTGTATGTTCGGCGGGGTGGGGTGGAAGGGTCGGGTGTCGTGAGCTTGATTGTTGGTGTTGATGGGCGATTTTCGTCTTGGTAGAGGGGGTTAATCTCAAGGACATCCAGTGGTGGCGAAAGAGGGCGGATTGTTGATGACGAGGAGTGGCTGTCGCTCGTGCTATCGATTGAATCGCGGTAGCGTTCGTGGTGGAGGTTCATAGCTTCCACGGACTCGGGCTCGCGGTCGTCATCGTCCTCTTCATCTTCGTCATCGTCGTGTCTGCGTGGTCGGCCGCTGGTGATGAGCCATACTCCTGAGAACGTGAGAGCACAGCCGCCAATGAATTTTCCAGCGTCCTCGCCTGACGTGCGCTCGAAGTCTCGGTACAGAATAGCGGATCCGAGAATGACGGACAAGGTAAACATGACGAATTGAACCGGGATGACTTGGGTAGCGTCGAAACGTTGCAGCGCCCGGTTGATATACTTGATCTGCATGACCGCAGTACCAATCAAGATGGCGACCAAGAGGTAGAACACTGGGAAGGTGATGACGCGCCACAGCGTATACGAGAGCAGCGACGCAACGCCCTTGGTTGAAAGTGCCGTAAACCCGCCAAACAGTCCAACGAGGCCCAGATCAATCAAGATATTCTTCTCTCCATAGCGGTTACTCGCGCCCATCAAGAGCACGATGACACCGACCGTGACACCCAAATACGTCTCAAACTCCCACCTCTTGATCAGCGCCCATATCTCATCCGGACCTAGCTTCGGATTGTTGTCGTTCGCAGACAACACGACCGTGACCGCGCCGCCAACAGCAACAACCACGCCTGCCGCATCGCGCCAGCGGAATTGCTCTTTGAGCATGAACGGTGCAATGATGCAGTTCGAGATGAGCGCCACAACGCCCAGCGGGCTCACAATCGACGCAGGAGCGAACCCGTAGGCGAGGAAATTGCCCGCTTCGCCGATGGTCATCAGCACGATGCCGGCCCACCAGTACGGGCTCTTGAGGTAGGACTTCTGCTTTGCGCTCTCATCAGTATCCACGCGCGCTATCCCCTCGCCGTCGGGCAGCAGCGGGTCCTGCTCCGAGCTCTGTCTCCCATTGCCCTGCGCGCTGGTGTTCGTCCGTGCTTCCTCGCCCAGCCGCGATATGCTGGTGCCGCTCTTGGTCCTGCGCTTGCGCAACTTTTCTTTCTCTTGCCACTCGCGGTCGAGCTTGATGTGTGCGTAGCGCTGGGTGTTGAGGGCGAAGGAGATCAGCACGTTGCCGACGATAGCGGTGATGATGCCGATGAGACTGCTCCAGTTCTCGTCGTAATGGCCCGACTGGCCGATATGGCGGAGGAAGCCATTGTATGTGTTGGCGGGCGGTATCGGCGTCACGCTGCGAGATATTATGGCTGGTAGATACATGGTAGCTGTGAGCGTCTCGGGCCGCCGCGGACGGTATGCAAGGGCCGTGGGCGCTGTGAGGGCAGCGGAGTGCTGCGGGCTGTACTGCTGTATGTGCTATTGCATGAAGATAACTACAAGGTCGCTGGAAGACTGAAGGGCGACATGATACAAGCGGTTGTCCAACTTCGAGCCGTGGCAGAGCAGCGCCTGGTGCCGTATGCCGTGTTGGCTGATCAGATCCCTGCGGCGATCCACTCGACCTGTCTTTCAAGTGATGAAATCGTCCAAGCTCAAGATTTCGTCCCGCGCTAGTCGTGGTGCTGTCATCGTACGGCAAGCTTGGCGTTGAACTGTCGACTTCAGGTTACTTCAGAGCACGAAGATTTTGGATCTGAAGAATAACAGGCGTGGAGCATAGCGGTCCTCGCAGTTCTGGCGCACGCTGCCATTGCCGGTTGAGGCGGGACGCGAAGACGTTGGACCAGACGTGGCCGCGAAGGAAGAAGAAGAAGCTTAATTCAACACTGATGCTGGAGGTTGTGTGAAAGAAAAGTAGGCAATAGGTATTGGTACATACCATGCAGACGAATTCAGCAAAACATGCCTTTGTTATTGGTGCTCGCTTGCCGCCATAGGCCTCGTTCCTGCTCTGTAAACCCATGGAGACCCTAGCGCTCAGCAAGTGCAACTGCTTGTAAACCTGCTCACGATTACTGAACCTTCTCTTTACAAGTACTCCAAGGAACATGAACAGCGACTTCGTCCACGTTGCCATCGTATGATCTCCTTTCTTCTTCCACGCATCGCCTATTACTATGTCCTCGTCCGTTCTTGCTTCGGGCTAGCACCGCAGACAGCATCGCCGGAAGACATGCGACACAATGTCCAGACATTCTGGGACTGGTAATAACGCCAATCCAGTGCAGGTGATCTATTCTCAAAGGGTTTCCGGCAGGCCGATCACAAGTTCTATATCACTGCCTCGTTACGACGATCTTGAGGTTATGGGCTTTCCGATCCAACCCCTTTCTGCCGCTCTCGCACGTTCAGGTACCGCGCCGCTGCCCAGTGCTCTCAGAAATCCGAGTCGTCCTCCTCGACAATTATCTGCGACAACAAACCGCGCCCACGGCGCCCGGGCACCTTGTCCACTACGACTGGAATGGGAAGACTTGGAGCCAACATCCGATCCTGCTTCTCGCGGCGAGCCGCCCTGAACTCAGCGGTGGTGCGGCCCTTGGGTGGCTTGTATTTCGAGCCGGCATCAATGCTGAGCGCGGACGATAGGAATTTGAAGATGAAGTACAGAACAGCTCCAGTCATACACCCTACGAGACCAGCGGTGCCGAGGTAGATGTAGAGCGTCTGTAGATGGTTTAGTATTTGCATTGCCTCCTACTGAAACATGAACACACCTCAATTCGCTCAAGCCATTTCACCGTCAGTGGTAACGTGATAACATGGTACAGGCCTTTAACGAGATGTACGAAAGGAAGCACCAGGAAGCTGCCAACTATCCATATCGGCGAAAGGAGCAAAACTACTAGTCGTAGGATCGGTGACAAGATGGACTGGATGGTGTTGATAAGTCTGCTGATGGGCCACCAGACCAGGTTCACGACGGTGAGGAACTTGACGAGCGCGCCGTCCATGTTGAAGTGTGATATGAGTACCCCAGAGAAGTGATCGGAAAAGGAAACTACAGCGCAATCATCATGACGTATGTGCCTGCATAAACAACTGTATCTCAGCACATGGATGTACCAATGTGCAAGTGAGGCAGTGAAAGTCAACCTCACGCTGAAGCGCACTCCAAGCCACTTCTGCTGTGGCTCGTGCGGAGGTGTATCGGCGATGGACAGCTGCAGGTATGCGAGCTATGCAAATCCCTGGCGTGTCCCGCATGCATCCTGAGACGGGGCGATTGTGGAGAGCTAGTTTCGACGTCTGTTGACCCAGAGTGCACTGCATCCATCGCCGGATCTGGTTGCTGCTTCTCTGGCCCGGTGGCTCCCTCGCAAGCTCGGCCATGGGCAATCAGCACTCCAGCTCGCGGTCGACTCCGGCCTCGAGTCAACCGCAGAGCCCCGTTGGCTCACACAACCAACACACGTCACATGCGCACTCCCATCCAGGCAGCTCCGGCAGCGCAGACAGGGAGAAGCCCGACAAGCACCACCTTCCGCACCCAGGCTTCCGCACAGGCAGACGCGCGAGCATCCAGCCGGTGACCTTGACGCAGGTCGCCCCTCCGTCTGCGAGCACCGAGAGCGAGGTGCGCGTCGAGCGGGGCCGAGCCAGCACACACAACACCACTGCGCACGTCACCAGCCAGCTCCGCGCCGCGCAGGACCGCAGCATTGCGCGCGAGGGCAGCACCGACAAGATGGGCAACGAGCAGAGCAGCCAGAAGAAGGAGCGCGAGAGGGGGCGCGAGGAGAAGCTGAGCCGCCAGTCCACGCCGCAGCCCGCATCTGCGAGCGCAGCACCATCACCACCCGCAACAACCTCACCTCCCCAGCCTAAGCAGCCGTCGCCGCCCGTCCATACGTCTACACCCCCGCCGACCGAAGTACACGCCATACCCATCGATGCGCCGCAGAGCAGCAGGACCGAGCAGGCCATCGCGGGGTCGCTCGAGCCCGCCGACGCCTCGCAAGACTACCTCGTACCCTCGTCGCACTTCAGCCGGCCACCGCGCCTACCACTACCCATCGAAGAGGAAGTGCACACGCCCGGCTCGCCCATAATCTCACCCACCGACCTGCCTGCCGAATCGCTCGACCATGGCGACGTTGAGGGCGCCCTGCCCCGCCGCACGAGCATGCTCAGCAGCACTACCGCCGATGACGATGATCTGGGCGAGGAGTTCAAGGTGCCTACCCCCGGACGGCCGACGGTGCCGACACTCATCGAGTGGGAGGGCGCGGGGGAGAGGGTGTATGTTACGGGCACGTTTGCGGGGTGGAATAAGAAGTATAAATTGCACAAGAAGTAAGTGGGCTATCTTTGCATCTGCGGTGCTGGCGGAACGTGCTGCATCTGTTCGACGTCCTGCGCCCGTCCGTGTGGCGAGTGGCTCATGCGAGTACCTGAGACACGCTCGATCGGTCACTCAACTAGGCCGCGAACCCAATCTTGCAGGCTTCGAGCTTTATGCCAGCGGACCGCGTTCTGCATGCTGCTGAGCACTACACTGCACACCGACAAGGCTGACCTGTATCCAGTGGTCCCAGCAAAAAGGAAAACGTCCTCTCAGCACATGTCCCCATCCACCCGGGAACGCACCACCTCATGTTCATCGTGGACAACGACATGATGATCTCGGACAAGCTGCCCACAGCCGTCGACTACACAAACATCCTCGTCAACTACCTCGAGGTATCCTACGACGACATCGAGCGCCAGCGAGCAGCAAACACAGCAGAAAAGCCCGCCGACGCACCGCCCTCCACCGAAGACCAGACCACACAACCCCCGCAAGACCCCCCGTCCCCAGAAGTTCCCATCGTCAAGCCGCCCACCGCCGATCTCCCCTCCACCACACCCGCCGAGCCAGAGAAGCGGTACCACTCGAAAATTCCGCGGTATCTGCTGGATCTGGACGCGCCGGAAGAGTCGTCACGGTTTGCACGGGCAAATGCTGCAGCGAGTAATATGCCGACGCCGCCGAGCCTGCCTATGTTCCTCAGCAAGAGCATTCTCAATGGCACAACGCCGATGAAAGACGATAGCAGTGTGCTTATCATGCCGAATCATACGGTGCTGAATCATCTGGCGACGAGTAGTATCAAGGATAATGTGCTTGCGACGAGTGCGACGACAAGGTATAAACAGAAGGTAAGCCTTGATATTCTTTGCGGGTGAAGTTGAGGTGGAAAACAGGAGACGAAATCGAGGTCACTACAACTCGGTTCTTTGCTAACCAAACTCGCAGTTCCTCACAACGATCATGTACAAACCAAAAGAAGAGCACGGAGAGGTTTACTGATGCTTCGGCATGGTTTCTGGAAGGAAGCAACTTTCTATTACGGGTGACCCCTGATCAAGCAAGGGCTTTGGTTTTCAGCATTTGCTACGATAAGATGAGTTTCACGAAATACCCCAGCTCTGTATGGTGGGATGGGACGGCATATAGAGGACGGTAAAGTTCAAATGCACATGTTAAAGCCAGTCGAGCAGGTAGTTGACTAATCCTGGACGCTTTAAGACGAATTGCTTGCGACGGTTGAGCGACACGGGATTCAACGAACACCGCGGGCAGCTTGCCCCAGTATTCGAGGAGCGCTGTGGTCGGGATCAAGCGAGTTCTACATTATGTCGCCAGAGAACTACGCTACCAAAGATCCGTGCGGACAACCTCGTCTGAGAGCCATATGTTGTTGATATCCGGCGCGAGGAGAAAAGGGTCATTAAGTTGTTCCCAGACCGAGTGCGTTCGGAGTGGTAGCTAATGAAGTATGATTGACGTATTCAGACCGCAACCATCTAGTCGGGCTCGCAGGCTATGCAATGCGCTTCTCTGTTGTCAAACCGACTGCCGTCGTTCAGCAACCACGCTGGTTTGTCCAGCGCATAAGTACTTAGAGCTACAGCGACAGGAAGACACGGCATATCCCGAGACCGTTCGCCTGCCAAAAGAGGTGCAGTACATGCACGTGGCCTTCAAGGTAAGGGCACTCAGGAATGTTCCCACAGCAACATTGTGACACACCGGCTTCCAGAAGGTCCAACAGTCACCCGTTGCTACACAGAACGTCCAAATAGATGTCGCCTCTACACCGCATCATGATCGCGACGGCTGCTTGGTATCGCGCCGCTCGGAAGAATCTGAAGATGTCAACGAATGCGCACGCAGGCGATGACGTACACATTAGCTGGTGGCGGGTATCCAACGTGTTTTACCGTCTTGAGCCCAGCGCCACGGTTTGCGAAAGCGAAACGGCAGTTGGTGTGCAGTTGGTGTAGCGCCCTGCAGGAGATCGTCATAGGCGGAGCGAAATCCTGACGGCACAGCCCCAAACTCGCAAGACGCTCCGAGGTGAGAGCATGCGGCGAGTGTGAGGTGAGATAAGGTGGGCGCAAGTTATTCGCAACAACGCAAAGATGGGTGCGCAAGTGAGAAGGTGATGTGGGGTCTGACAGTTCAGCCTCGTATAGCTGCGTATCTCTAGGGCTGAGGCCTGAGCGCGTCTGTCGTGAAGAGACGCAGAGGCCATCCCAGCGGCCAACCCGCGTTTCGTCTTGTGAAAGTGGAGCTGGTAGAGTTGCGATTGGTCCCAAGGTGGCTTGGGCCCACCTTTGCCAGGCGGCCAGGGTTCGCAGTCGAAGCGAGATTGATTGGTGCAGCTGCTAGCATAGCCACCAACACCGGGCTTGTCTCGCGCACCTTTCTTTCACGCCTCTTCCTCTTGCACTCGATCCGCCACGTCCTCGAGACACGAGACACGAGACCCGAGACGTCACAGACCATTCATGAGTGCTTGATCCCCAGCGCTTCCTCACCTCCATCACACTCGGCGCACGCGACCTTCGACACCTCCGGGCACGCTAAGATACACAGAAAAAGGAGGTCTCAGAAGCGCAGCAGCAGCCACCACCATGCGGAGAGGCGTTACCATATTCATTCTCGTCACCATCGTCGTTCTCGGCTTCGCTGTGCACAGCGTCTGGACACTGCTTGGGCTTTTGGTCGCGACCGGCCGTGAGGATGCCATCCTGCGCGGCGAGCTCCCGGCCCCCAACTCGAGCGCGGGCAGCGACCGCGAGCAATTGATTCCCAAGATCATTCACCAAACGTACATCAACGAGAGCATTCCCGCGCACTGGAAGGGGCCCCAGCAGACCTGCATTGACCTGCACCCGGACTACGAGTACAAGGTACGACCACAACATTCAAAAGTATTCGCATCGCATCCGGGAAAGTACTGACAGCACTAGCTCTGGACCGATAAGAAGGCCCGCGAATTCATCGCCGACGAGTACCCGTGGTTCCTTGAGACGTTCGACAGCTACCCGTACCCCATCCAGCGCGCCGACACAATTCGATACTTTGTGCTGCACCACTTTGGTGGTATCTACATTGACCTGGACGATGTACGTACTGTACTACCTAGATACTTAGATATCGCTAACAGCTCCAGGGATGCAACCGTAGCCTTGACCCTCTCCTCGCCTATCCTGCGTGGGTCCGCCGCACCATCCCCACCGGTATCTCTAACGATGTCATGGGCGCCGTCCCCCGCCACCCATTCTTCCTCAAGGCCATCGACTCGCTGACCGACTACAACCGCCGCTGGCCGCTCCCATACATCACCGTCATGGCGTCGACCGGCCCGCTGTTCCTCAGCCTCGTGTGGCGCCACTATATGAACCAGAGCCCCGAAGGCGCCGACCGCCTGCGCATCCTCTTCCCCGACGAGTACAACAACCACGCCTGGAGCTTCTTCACCCACCACTTGGGCAACAGCTGGCACAGGACCGACGTCAAGGTTATTTTCTGGCTGGGCAACCACTGGCTCTTCGTCACCTTTGTCGGCTTCACCGTCGGGTTTACCGTCCTCGGCCTGCTATACAAAATCTTCTTCCTCAACCGCGGGTTCAAGCAGCCCGGGAGCCCGCGCCTAAGATCCGCATACGCTCGCCTCCCCTTCTACCGGCGCATCAGCCAAAAGGACGTCGAGCTTGACGACCGCCACGAGGTCTAGCGAAGCGTGCGAAGCCCGGAGCTCCCCATTTCGACCGTATCATGTTTAATGAGCGCATTGTTGTATTATCTTTGCATACCCCGGCGCAACCATACTCTTACGACCATGGCATTCTTCGATTCATAGAGGCCTGTCGCAACGGCGCCTCGACACCATTGTTCACATTCAGGAATATGCTATTTTGCTACACCATTTTAATGACTTATCCAGCCGCGGGGACGAGCCGGTGGCGTTTTGACAGAAAAGATTAGAGGCGTCATGGGCCAGATAGAGGGCTCTGGAACGGTCGCACCTTACTATGCGGAGGTTCGGAACCTGTCTAAATACCGCAGTTAGAACTATACGCGCCTCTACGCTAGAGGTGTACGTCATGAATACAAAATAATGTCCACCACAGCAATGCTCGCTCAGCCAAGTGCACACAACGCTAACCAGCACAGCGAACTGCACTGTGCAGTACTTGTCATCACTGGTACGTTTGCATGAAGCTCGAGCACACCCACCGCCGGATCCACATAATCAGGTACCATCTTGATTTGGGGATCTGAGCTGCGGGAGCGGAGAGGTCCGCGGAAAACGCACGTGGATGACATCCGTCACCTTCCGGGAGACTTGGTCCAGAACCAGCTGAAAGAACGGACGTATACGCTATGTGCTATTCCGGCTCAGAAAACTGCAAGCAACAGCTGGTGGCAACACATCTGACTTCTCGTGTACGAAGGCTGCACCACGCGACGTCGTATCAATGCCTGAGAATCAACCACAGTGTAGACGAGTTCTAGACCATCTACTGCTTGCAATCTGGTGTCCAGTGACCATTCCGCTTGTTCGCGAGCTGCTGTCTGATCTTGTCTCCAGTGTCAGCGAGCTTAAAGGTAAAGTCACCCATGTCCTCCTGGCTTCCGGCGAACGCATCGTCAGGATGTACCGGCCATGCTACGCAAACGAGGTCGAGGAAGAATCGCTGCGGGCTTCGGGGTTGCACTTGAGCAGTCATTGTGCAAGAAAGTCTTGCACGAGCTAAACGAGCAAACGAAGGACGGCAATATAAAATGCTTTTCCCTCTGCAGGAAGAGCTGCCTAGGGAAGTATACGTCCACGAGCGACTTTCGCGCAAGAGGGTGTTCGGCGACTAACACCACGTGATGAGTCCTTCACCTGAAGCTCAGAGTTTTGCGGAGTCGCTTCGTCGAGCTGCTGTCCAATCTCAATGGACGCCAAATACCATACGTGCCATTCGTGGAACGCTCGCCGTCTGTAACGCCGACCCTGCATTGCAACGCACTGCTATGTCTAAAGTGGACGTCTATCTTGTCTGCAGTGTGCTGGAAAAGAGCGTCGTAGACGAAAATTGGGCCCAAGAAGTGCACTACTCCACGGTACGAGAGCGAATGGTTGAACAAACACTATTTGGACACTGGCAGATTGAATGCTACGCCATCCTGTACGAGATCAAGGCGAGAGGTTCCTTCTGGACCAAGAAGCTTGAGGCTGTTCCCAGCCCGAAGAATACAAGTAGGCGTAAAGTCTACTACCGGAAGAAGATTGGCGAGATACGGTACAGCGCGAAAGAGAGTGGCGAGAGAGGTATGTACTGCCTAGTCTCCCCCCCAGTGTTCTTGCAACCGCTGACTCCTGCAGTCTATGACCTCGTCCCCGACGCCACCTACAACCTCTTGTTCCGCAACTGCCAGACGTCGAGCATGCGCCCTGCCGAACATATCATCGTCCAACGCGAAATACCCGATCTCGATTGGCCTGTCAGCTCTATACAGTTGGTCACGCTTGTCCTGGGACTGACTGCAGTCATCAGCCACCTTCCGTATATGTAGCAAGCAGCAGCCCTTTATCAGCTGAAAGATCTTTTGCTCTGCCACATTCTTGATATCTTCTTGCTGTTGAGGGGTTTCATGCTAAGCCCAAGTCTACACAAAGAAGATCAGAAAGAATTGATGAAGAGGTGTTTTGTGTTATGAGCAACATTGCGATGTACACAGACTGATACTTGGTATCTTGGTATTACTCATATGATCGTGCCAACTCCAATGCCGCAGAGCGTCTTCCATGTCAGACAGGTACAGGTGCCTGCTGAAGTTCCCTTCCGATAATCTTACATCGTTCTTGACATGACCTCGCCAATTCTTCAAAGCCCCATCTCAGCACCATTCGCTCACTCAATTCTTCAACCACGCCCAAAGGCCCTTTTTCTTCGTCTCACGCGCCTCATGCGTCTCAGCATCCTCGAGACTCTGTTCCTTGCCCAGCTCAGGGTTGCGAATCACTAACGAGAACCCAACAAGAAGGATAGACAGGCAAATACCAGCAACACACAGAAGCCGCTGAACATGTCGATAAGCCAGGATAACCGCGTCCCTCTCCGGTGTGCCAACAGGATACGTCAGTGCGAACGTAAACGGGTCGGCATACACCTCGCCCGCCAGTGTCGAGCTGCCCGTACGCGCGAGGAGCTCATTCGGTATGATGTGCTGCCACATAGCTCCCGAGACGGTGTTGCCGAACGCGGACCCGATGTTGTAGGTAGCGAGGTAGATGCCAGTGATAATGGCAACATGCTCGTGCTTGGTAGCTGCTTGGATGCTGGCTTGTGCCGGATACGGAAACATGCCGCCTGCGATACCTAGACATATCTGTGCGCCGATGATACCGGAGTGGCTTGCGTCGCCGGTGCCGCCGCGGTAGTGGATCAGCAGGCCGAACGCGACCATGAAGAGACAGGTGCCGAAGACGATAAAGGGTTTGAGACGTCGGACACGGAAGACGACCAGGCCGAGGATCAGGCCTGTGATGACGGAACTGAAGCTGTACAGCGACGAGATGCGGGTCGCGCTCTTGACGCTCTCGTCGAAGGCGACGACCAGCACGGTGTAGAGGAAGTCGCCTTGCATGTACCAAGCGAAGTTTAAAGTGCACGCGATACCGAGAGCACCCCAGACTGCTCGGTCGGCAAGAAGGTGGAAGGGTACCATGGGATAAGGCGCCTTGCGTTCCCAGATGACAAAGATTGGAATGCAGAGGATGCCGACCACGAGGGGTGCGATTACCTTGGCTGTTCCCCATTGCGAGGAAGCGCCGCCTGCGATTGTAAAGGGCTATAGACGTCAGTTGCCATGTATGATGCTGAGACCGCGAAGATAGTACTCACGGTGAGGATGAAGCCGAACACTGCGATCAACAGAATGATGCCCGGGACGTCGAGTTGCCAAAAGAGCGCTGTGGCAAGGCGCTTTGCGCCGTAGATCTGATAAGGGGTCCGGTGGTTGTCGAGCGCCCCTGCTTTCTTGGCTTTGTAGGACGACCACTGAAGTGCTGCAATCAGTGGAATCGAGCACACAGTGTAGATGATGGCCCACATGCCCACGCCCCATCGCCAGCTGGTGGCGTTCAGGGTCGCGCTGCTAACGTCGCCACTGACCCAAGTATTGATCTGTAGTCCGTTAGTCGTTGAGATGGGCCGCGAAGCCCAGAACGTACCAGGAATGGTATGGCTGGAACGTATGAGAAGAAAAGTCGTGATCGCAGGGACGTGATATCCGCAATCACAATCTCGATGAGCACGATCATGACTGTGTAACCAACTTGGTAGAACACCGCGCCTGCCGCAAACGTCTCGACGTTGCTGGAGACGGCTTCAATCACCGTTCCCAGGACGTAGAAGAAGATCGAGACGAGGATGACTTCGACTCGTCCAAAGACGTCGGCTGAGGTCTGGTCAGAACGGCTTCGCTGGACAGTTGCAGAGTGCACAAACATACCAATCTTTGCAGCTGTTGGCTGAGCAGCAGCAGCTATCACACTTCGCAGTACACCTATACCAGCTCTTAGCTTGGAGGCCTTGGACGACTAAGGGCCAGGTGGTAGACTGACCGATGGTAGCAAGCGTCGAGTGTGTCTCGAAGCCAGCAGTGGCGTACGGTTGGTACACGCCGCGAAGACTGCCATCGAGACCGTACGCATAGGCAACCAGGAAGAGACCGAAGAAGATAAAGCAGCGGTTAACAAGTGAGGTGTGAGCGTTGAGCGCTTCAATGCGAGCGACACCTGGCGATTTGGTGTCACTCAAAACCGGCGTATCGACGGGCGTGACGCTCTTGCTGTCATCTTCCATCTGTTTGATGTCGTCTTCATGTGAGGAAGCCATAGTTGAGTTAAGGGTCCGTCAACACGGTCGCAAGTCAGACAAAATATCGCAATGCTTCGTGGGTTGCGAGGACGTGAGTTAACGTTTGTATTTGTACCGTGAAGGTGAGAATAGCGAATGATCTCCTGATGTGGAGCTCTCTGGTTAGTCCCTTCCCTCCAGACTACCAGACACGAGGCAATCCCCAACAATGTCTGGGCGACGATGCCCCAAAGAGTCAAGGAGTGGGGCGAGCTGGGGTGCGTTCCATAGGAGTGGTCAAGCTGCCTGACTGATAATCTTATCTAGATCTAATCAGATGCAAATTTGCTGCATACCGCCTTGGCGTTCGTCTATGCCTGCTGCATCGGGGTCGATCCCGAGGAAACAAATGCTTGTCAGAAGGATCTTACCTTATTGCCGGAACTGCCGGCAGACACGGAAGGAACGTCGGGGTTCGATGGGCGCAATCGGTTTGGGGGACTGGATGCGTAAAGGTGGTCCGCGTCGTGCCTGATCAAGACGTCGATTTACTTGGTACACTGGCTATGTCGAAGTCTGGAACAAGGACGATGGGCCACCCGGTGTGGATGGTAGCGCTGTATCGCCATACCCGCTCCTCGATTTGTCTTGGAAACCTCAGCTCGACTGTGAAAAGACAGGGCTATGGTAGATCAGACGTGATAGTTGATTGTTTCTTAGATGCAGAAAGTACCACGCTCGTCACAAGCCCCATGCATGTATGTGATGCGAAGCCAAGCCCGCTCAGCTCATGCAATCCATCTTCGCCTCATCATACAAGTACCTTAAAACGCCGTGTGCCCAGGACTCCATGTATGTATATGTATATGCAACATCACGGTGCAAGATCAAGATGCAAGATCAAGCACTGCCACCGACCGGCGTCCCACTCCTGCTTATGCGCGTCTGCACGCTTCCGGAGCTATTATTTCGTGGAACAGGCGTGGAGCTCCTACTCCTCTCACGCTCACGCTCGCGATCCTCAATCTTGACACGCTCGCGGGCCTCCTCAACGAGGCGCTTAGCCTCTCGTACATTGCGCATGGTGCGGCCAAGTTTGCCCTCTTTGCCTTCTTGCAGCTTCTGCAGCTCGCCGCGGGCCTCAATGTCTTCTTTGGTCTTCTTGACGAAGTCCTTAAACCCGCCTTTCAGGCCGCGGCCGATGTCCTTACCTTCGTCAAACACGCAATCGCTGTCGCGGATGCGCTTGATGTCCTCGACGCGGCGGGTGAGGTAGAGTGTTGGACTGCGGTGGTGATCTTTGCGTTGGTTGATGATACGTTGGACTTCTTCCTCATAAGCTGCTTCGTAGACGTTGATGTCAACGTTAGAGGGCGACTCCGAGACAAAGAAGGTATCTGCGCTTGCTGAGTCTTCACCAGTGCCGATGTTCAGGTAGAGCGTGTCTTCGAGGGGATCGTGTGCATGGCCTTTCCCGATAGGGGTCGAGGGCCCTGACGTCAAAGTGTTGGGTGTAGACACAGACGGCGTGACGGAAGGTCGGTGAGACATGTTATCATGAATCACGTTCGCGTCACCTGGGGTCAGCGAGCTCGGAGCATTTGCTCTTGAGATGGTCGAACGCGTAGGTGGCTGCGTCGCAAAGGCCTCTTCACGGAAGCCTGCATCTGTTAGCTAAGCACCGCCGCGTCGCTCTGAACCCTTACTGCCGTGCTTGTCGACGTCTCGATGAACGCCCTCTGAGGCGAGCACCCCTTCGACAGGCCGCCGGTTGTCTGTTTCCTGCGACTTCGCCTTTCGTATATTTGGTCTCATAGAGAGTGGAGGCTGTACGATTCTAGAGGCACTACCAAGTATACCCTCCAGGCGCTCCGGTCGCCGTCTGAAGAGCAGCTGTTTGAAACGCTTCACTGCTTGGACCTTTTCGCTGTTAGCATTGTCTTCGATTTCGACCGGGCAGGACAGACCCTTACCACTGTCACAAGATGGCCCATGTTCCCGGTAATAGCAGCATTGACTTCTTCATCAGTGGGCGGTTCTATTATGATGGCGACATTTTCGGACTTAGGGAGGAGAGGATCGGCGCCGTTTCGTGTGACCCAAGGGTGTTCCTGGACCAGTCAGAAAATAAAGATGATATCTGCCTACGGAGACCTACTCGAAGCTCCTCAATGTTTATCCGCTTCTTGGGATCTTTCTCGAGCAGTCGGCGGAGCAGATTCTGGAGGTCTTCGTTGCAGTCGCTGTCGAAATCGACCTTATCCATGCGAATCGCTTGATACAACTCGATCATGCCGTGCTTCTCGAATGGTATCCGACCGAATCGCAAACAGTACAGCGTACAGCCCATTGACCATATGTCAGCAGCTCTGCCAGAGACGTGTCCGTGTTTCGCAACGCAGAGCTCAGGTGGCATGAACGCTGGCGATCCTGCAGACTTCGCGGTCTTCATCTCGCCGTCCTTGTCGAACATTTCTGACACGCCAAAGTCGACAATCTTGAGCACATCGTCTTCAGTAATAAGGCAATTGTCGGGCTTGATGTCACGGTGGATGATACCCTGCGCGTGGACTACACTGCAGATTAGCTGCCGCTCGTGGAAGAAGCGTGCCTGCTTTCGACGTACGGTACTCAAGACCCAAGATCATGTCTCGCAGCCAACATCGGCACTGTTCTTCGCTGTATGGATCCGCGCGCTCTTCGAGGCCAACCTGCATCACCACGCCCTTCTTGCACATCTCCATGACCATGTACAGCGAGTCTTCCTCCGGGTCGTCGAGCACTTCGATTAGTGACACCAGATTGGGATGGTTGAGCTTCTTCATGATGGCGATCTCCTCCTTGATCAATTCGAAGGCATTGTTCTCGCCCTCGGTGGACGAGTGTCGGTGCAGCGGGGAGTTGAAGCCAATGCCGGCGGGCAGGGCACGTCGTCGATTGCTGGGTCGGCGGAGCAGGTTCGATTGGGCGCGTTTGCGCAGCCGCGACTTGGAGAACTCCTTGACGGCATACTCCTGGCCATACTGGTCGACGGCGAGGTGGACGGCGCCGAACGAGCCGCGCCCAATCTCCTGCTTGATCAGGTACTGGTTGATGCGGTGCTGGGCGGTGCCGTCATCTTCGCTGTTGCTGTACTCGGAGCGCGCATTGAGCGTTTCCTTGGCGGTCAGACGTCATACGAGACAGTGTATTGGAGCTGGTTACCTTCACTCGTCTCGTGCTCGAGGCGGCTCGGCGGTGGTGTCGGAGCGGGCTTTGGTATGCGGGCGTTGACCTGGCCAATCTGTCAGCACCTCCGCGGGGCAGCATTGACGTAGCAGCGTCGCACATGTACTTGACGGGCGCCGGGCGAGCGTCGTCGGGGGCGGCGGGGACGTCGAGGGTGGGGCGCGAGGTGTAAAGGCCGGGATGCTGGGCGCTGCTGTCGGCGGCGGGCGTAGAGGTCGAGGGCGAGGATGGGTGAGTTGCGGGGTTCTCAGGCGGTTGCGACATAGACGACATAGGTGCTACAGGGCGATGATAAGGGCGGGCAGCGAGGGACACGAGACTAAGCAGGAATAATATGGGGAACGCTGGGTTGCTAGCTCGAGGCTCGAGGCAATCGACAATCTGGCAGTGAGGTGAGCGCTGCACTGATCACTGATGTGCCGACAAAGGGTACAGTCTTGCACAATGCAGCGCGCCCGGGAGGGGAATGGGAGGGGCTTTGTGGCTGCAAAAGTCTTTCAGCCTCTTCTGTCGCTCAATCGCTTCGTCCGCCGTTCACGAGCCACCGCAGTCATCCCGCTGCGTGACTGCTTGGCGACGTTTATCCCCAGAGCACGAACGACATTATGGCGGCTGCTGCACGGCAATGCCTTTCCCCATTCGCCAACGTTGCATGAGCCTCCACCAGCGACCGTAATGGCGGCGTGTCGATCACTGCACTTCGTGTAGTGAACGTTTACAGGCAACAGAACCTCAATTGCTGTCCATCGATTGCAGTCCATCGTGTAGAGCTTATGGAGCTGCATCCCTGACCTACCCCACACGTGCCTCGCCCTTCACCAACATCAGTCGCTCACCGCCCGCCCCAATCCACCAACATGGTTCTCTACAGCTTCTACATATTCGACCGTCACAGTACGCACACCTCCGCCCTACAAGGCCCCGCAAAACTAACAGTCCCTAGCGGAGTGCATATACAGCCGGCGCTGGGCCCCCCGCCCATCTTCCTCCGGCGCACCCACAGCCTCAAAGTCCACACGCCCAACCTCTGGCGCATCCCTATCCTCCACGACGCCCGCTCCCAACGATGGCACCGCCGCCCCTACCCGCGGACTCTCGCACGCCGACGACGAAAAGCTGATCTTCGGGCTCGTCTTCAGCCTACGCAACATGGTAACGAAACTCGGCGGGGCGGACGACACATTCCTGTCCTACCGGACGGGCGAATACAAACTGCACTACTACGAGACACCAACGCGGATGAAGTTCGTGATGCTCACGGACACCAAGGCGCCAAATCTTCGTCAGTATCTGTACCAGATCTGGGCGAATCTGTATGTCGAGTATGTGGTTAAGAATCCGCTCGCGCCGATGGAACACCCCGGGGGTGTGGGCGTGAGTAATGAGTTGTTTGAGAGGGGGCTGGAGGCGTTTCTGAGTGCGGTACTGCCGGCTTGAAAGATTTGAGGGATGCTGGCGCATGGAGATGATGCGAGATGAACTGGGACAAGGCAGCGCAACAGGGATGATTGCAGAGCCTGCCAGGGCCAGTCGCTGCAGTGTTTGCGCCTCCATATGCGAAGGAGAAAGCAACTGCATATATGGCGCAGTCAGCCCAGGCCGCGAGCACAAGCAATGCTTTAGTTGGGGCGAGGTCAGAAGAACCATGGACAGATAGCACGAAGATTTACCATAGAAGGCAGCACTGGAAGCACCAACAAATGTCAAAATGCATGTCATTCATTCATGAGTCTACAAACCCCGAAGATGGGTATAGATATCTTATGTCCCCCATCATGTCTACCTTTTGATATTCCTGAACGCCATGTAATGCAACACAATCATCTCCCCAGAAACACCTCTCCACTCAGATAAACTGAGCCTTCGAAGCGCCGTACCTCTGCTGTGTCCTCTCGCTCATCCTCGCCTTGCCCAATCCGCCCCTGACTTCGTCGAGCTGCTCCATACCAGTCGCAACCTTGCCCTTCCTTACGTGTCGTCCGGCCTTGCCGACCGTCATGTGGTTGCCGAGGAAGTCGTCCATGATGGAGTCGAAGTCCGAGCGTAGGGGAGGCGCCTCGCTAGAGCTCCACTGGCTCATACCAGTCATACCGCTCATCTTACTCAGACCAGACATCTTCGACATGCCGGAGACCATGGATGCGTCGTCGGGGAAATCGAAGCCATCGTCTGCGTACTCCTCTTCGATCTTCTCGAAGCGCTCGTCCAGCAGCGAGAGCGCGTCGGTCCTGTGCAGCGCCGAGGAGGACATGGAGTACCCGGATGTGCTTGTGAGTGCGCCCTTGCGCTTCTTGCGCCGCCCGCCGGCAGTCAATGCCGATGCGCCGGTCATGACGGAGGACTGCATGTCGCTCGGTGCCGCTGGCTTGGGCGCTTTGTTGGCCTTGACGTCGTTTTTGAACTTCTTGAACTCCTCCATGTAGGCCATGTCGCCTGCGTCTGCCAGCGGAGGTGCCTCGTCGGGCGCTGGTAGCTCTCCTGGCTGTAAGGGCTCGGCGGGCTTGGGATTTTGTGAAGGTGAGGATGCGCGGACTGTGTCGTCTGACTCCCAGCCTTCGTCGTCTTCGTCGAGGAAGCGGTCGAGTGTGTCGCGGTCTGCGTCAAACTGGCCGGCGGCTTCGAATTCGCGCTGGTTCAGCTCGAAGCCGTCTTGTTGCAGAGAGTCGAAGACATCCTCGTCGTCGTCTACGTAGGCCTCGTCGTCAAGCGCCTCGAGCACTTCTCGTAGTCGTGGGTCCATGTCCGGCTGGAAGCCAGCGAGCGCATCGGGGGTGTTCTGCTGATCCTGGTACGTAGTCTTGCGCACGAATTCTGACGGTGCCATGTCCTCGCCGAAGACGTCGCTAACGCTGCTCACGGTGCTGTTCATGCTATAGCCAGCGTCGCTCTGCCTGTCGTCAAGCGAGGCGTTCTTCAGCGCATCCGCGAGATCGAATGCTTTCCCCTTCCCCTTCTTCTTGTCCTCTTTGGCCTCGATGAAGTGTGCATCTCCTCCGCCCGAGTTCAGGTCGCGCATGTGCTGCATGTAGTCGTACTTGCTGTCGTCGTAAAAGATGCCGTAGTTGGCAGCCTCGCCCTCGTTCCTCCGCACGCTGTCGCCATACTCGCTCTCTAGGTCTCCCCTCGACTTGATCTTGCTGCGTCCGGTCGCCGAAGAGAACTGTGAGGCGCGGGAGGCTGACGAGTACTGTGATGCGCACGAGCTGCCAGCGGGCTCGTCGCCTTCGCGCAGATTTGCCGGTGCGGTCTCAGCGAAGACCATCTGCGGGGCGTCTTCATCGTGGATTCGAGGGTCGTTTTGGGCGCGGTGGACGAGGCGGTAGTTGATCGCGGTCTTCTTGTCGCTGGGTGCGGGTTAGCGGGGTGCTCGCAGCAAAAACTGCAGATGCAGCGCTCCTGCTGCTTACATGAACTTGCGACGAGGCATGGCGGGCTGATTTGGGCGATCTCACGAGGGTCGAGAGGAAGTCTAGTGGCGGACTTGGAAGTTGGGGGAACGCGCGCTTAGAAATGGTTCGTAAAAAGTACTAAATTCACTTTTTAGTGGAGCCGTGAATGACATCGGGCGCGGGGCAAATTTCAGAGCGACTCTACACTCCTCCAAGGCACACGACTGCCTCCAACACCACCCCACCGATACCCACACCCAGTCGCAAAGATGGTGCTCGCAAAGTCGAAGAAGGCCGTCGGCCTGGGAAACAGTCTCATGAACGACCGCTTCGGCAAGGGAAAGGGCGCTGATATGCGCCGCGGCACCTTTCAGACCGGTATTGAGCGGACGAACCACCAGACGGGTGAGAAGGTGAGTCCTAGCAGGCCGGTCGCATCCTGGTGCGCATTGCTGACCCGTTGCAGTACATCACCAACGACAAGAAGGAGGCATCGTGGGTGAAGATGCGCTCCGTCACCGAGCAGGGCGACCTCGACGAGTTCCTGGAAACTGCAGAGCTGGCCGGCACCGACTTCACCGCAGAGAAGATGAACAACGTCAAGATCATCCACAAGGACCAGAAGAATCCGTACCTTCTCTCCGCGAACGAGGAGCGCAACATTGTCAAGAGGCAGAAAGAGAACAGGCACAAGTTGACTGTCCCGCGCCGACCGAAGTGGGACTCCAAGACAACACCGCAGCAGTTGGACACAAGCGAGAAGGAGGCAATGCTGCAGTGGAGGCGTGGTCTCGCTGAGCTTACAGAGAACAACGACCTGCTCACAACTCCCTTTGAGCGCAATCTCGAGGTCTGGAGGCAGCTGTGGCGTGTCATTGAAAGGTCCGACCTCGTCGTCCAGATTGTGGATGCGCGAAACCCGCTCCTTTTCAGATCAGAGGATTTGGAGGTCTACGTCAAGGAGGTGGACGCCAAGAAGAACAACCTGTTGCTCGTCAATAAGGCGGATATGATGACACTGGAGCAGCGTACAGCATGGGCCGACTACTTTGAGGAGAACAATATCAACTACAAATTCTTCTCGGCCGAGTTGGCGAAGGAGATGAACGAGCTAAGAGAACTGGCAGAGGAGCCCTCTGAGTCGGAGGAGGGTGAGAGCGAAGAAGAGGAAGACGACGAGGACGTCGCGGACGAGGCCGACCATCTCGCCGAGGAAGCGAAGAAGATTGACTTGCAGGATAAGCAAGAAGAGAAGGGAAAGTGGGTGGACGAAGAAACAGTCGACACACCTGGTGAGGGCGTTCAGCTGGCGGACGGAGACGAGCGAACCAGGATATTGACCACCGACGAGCTTGAGGCGCTCTTCCTCGAACATGCCCCTGAGATTGATACTGGACCAGATAGCCCGCCTCGCAAGACTTCGATCGGCCTGGTTGGTTACCCCAACGTCGGTAAATCGTCCACCATCAACGCCCTCATTGGCGCAAAGAAGGTGTCGGTCTCAGCCACACCTGGAAAAACCAAGCACTTCCAGACTATCCACCTCAGTGAAAACGTCGTTCTTTGCGATTGTCCCGGTCTAGTTTTCCCTAGTTTCGCAGCAACCAAGGCCGAGCTCGTCTGCGCTGGTGTCCTCCCCATCGACCAGCTTCGAGAATACACCGGCCCCGGCGGTCTCGTCGCGCAGCGCATCCCGCAACCCTTCCTCGAGGCCATCTACGGCATGAAGATCGAAGTCCGCCCGCTCGAGGAAGGCGGAACCGGTACTCCCACCTCCGACGAAGTCCTACGCGCCTACGCCATCGCACGCGGATTTCAGACCCAAGGTCTCGGCCAGCCCGACGAGTCGCGCGCCGCACGCTACATCCTCAAGGACTACGTCAAGGGCAAGCTTCTCTTCTGCCACCCGCCTCCGCGGGACCCGCCCATCGACGCAAAGCACTTCAACCGCGAGCTCTACGACGCCGCGCATCTGCCGGAGAAGCGGCGCGCACGCCTCGCACGCATGACCGAAGCCGCCGAGGCGGAGTCGCTGATGGACGATAATGAGTTTGGACTGGCTCCCCGGACAGGCCAGAAGTCACAACGCATGGACAAGAAGTTCTTCGGGCCTGGACAAGGCATGGCACATGTTAACAAGCCCTTCAACTATCAGTACAGCGAGCAGGGCAAGGAGTTGAGCGGCAGGAAATTGAAGACGATGACGGCACTCAACATGGATGTCGACCCGAGCGATGCGAGATTGAATAGCAAGAAGCATTTCAAGGGAAACAAGAGGAGAGCGAAGAAGGTGCGCTCGGAGTACGAGTAGAGCCATTTCGGCGTTTCTACGTTTAAAAAGATGGTTGTGCTGGAGGCAGCTGCTGTCTTGGTTGGCTCTCGATTGCATGGTCGGCGTTCTGGTTATGTTCGCGCAGTTGGTTATCGCAACACTCAAAATCAAAGCTATATCACTCACTAGATGTCATCGCCCATATGCCTTCCACATGTCAAAACACTGCATTGATACATGACGAGGTGAGATTGCTAAAACCTCGACCCCGGTGCTTTAAAGATGATAAATTCAACACGCAATGCACGACAGCACTGCACATAAGCTAGGTGCCAAACTATGCAGCACTCTTGTACGCTGTAATCCTCCGGGGAAAGTCGGGGTGGAGGTTGCCTTCAGTACAAATAGTATCCCTTAGTTCGAAAGCACGAAATGCTCTTCAACGTCTTCGAGGCGTACGGTGTCGGACTCTTTGGATCGATATGTATCAATCAATGGAAACAGAAGACACAGAAAAAATCAATACTGCCTGGTTCATCTTGTCGAAGTCCAGCTAGACACGCTGATAAACTACATTCCTCGTCCAGTTTGTCGCAACTTGTACAAGCCCAGGTTGATAGATTGTTGCATAGCTTCGATATATGTCAGCACTCTGGAGTCCACCATCATCTATCATCGCACTTACAAGTAGCATAATGTCGAGCCACCAGGCTCACCGTTGAAGTCTCGCGGCATGACAGCAAGGGAGAAGGTCTGACAATTAGACCCAGAAGCTACGTATTGTCAGCCAGGATTGATCTCCAGTGACCATAAGCAATTGGAAAGAAAGATCGCGAACCTTGACACATGCCCATACATTGGGAGAGCGATTCTTCCCATGTCTCAGGCCTGTTTCTGATGTTCGATGCCTGCGAGAAGATCGTGTAATTTGTTCCGTCAGTTGGACCGTATACCTTGGTCAGAGCCGCCGTCTACAGCAGCAATCTTGTCAGCTTCCGCGTTGGACTGCTGAACTGGCATACATCTGACTTACTGCAAGACAGTTGCACGCACTTGTCACTCTCGTGGGATTGTTTTGGCAATTCGCCGCCCATGTGGGGATGGTCGCAGTCGCATCGGTAGTGTAGGTTGAGCAGAAGGGGATTGCTGACTTGACATTGTTTCTGACGGCACGCAGGCAATTGTCTGCAGAGCAGGCGCGCTTATCGAGCGTGACGAGCTCAGGAGCTGGTGTTGGCTGCGGTATTGCGAGGGCTGGTTTTAGAGTGACGACGAGCAGAGTGAGCGTAAAGAAGACGCGTGCAAGAAAATTCATCATGACACAAGGTATCGTACTCCTCGAGATGTCTTGGAGTGTTCAAGGGTCGCAGCGGATGCGAGGGTCTCATATCTTCCACCAGCATCATGGTCGAGATTGCCCCGCTGAGGAAGGTGCGAACTTTCCTTTAGCCAGAAATCTCAATCAGCAGCCATGTCCCGGGTCATGCATCCTATCTATCCTCATTCGGTTGGTCAATAATTATATATATGCAGCTTGCTTGGATGCTAAGGTCAGCCCTTGTTCGAAGGCCGCAGCCACTTGGCGCCGCCGCTTCCTCCGCCACGGCGCGGCTTCCACTTCAGACTCTTAACCTTCAAAGTTTGTCTCAACCATGGAGAATCAGTTTGAGGACGCTCAACATGACCTCCACCGTGCGGGTTTCCTCCAGGATGCTTAAGCGAATCGGCGAGTGTGAAGCGCTCAATGGTTCTCATCAGCACAAAGCGGCGTGTACGCTCTCGCATGCGCTTCTCCTGGCGCCGGCTGGGGAACCGCCAGCATTTACAAGAAGCACCGCATCCTGCAATGACGCTTAGGCGCAACTTGGACGATCACATCATCTTGTTCGACTCACTGGTCTATGTACGACAGTCGAGGTGTCTAAAGATTGAGACATCTCAGAGCCACAGCATCAATACCCCACTCAGCGCCGCAATCCCAACAAACGCAATGTGCACAACGACCGAGTCCGCCGCACTTGTACCGCCTCCAGCGGCTGGCGCACTCGAGCTCGCAGTAGCCCTTGAGGAAGTCCTCGAAGTCGACGTTCTTGCTGCTGTAGCTCCCAGAGTGGTATCATCGTCTCCCGGCGAATCCAGATTGATATCCTGCGAAGTCGGCCCAGCCACCGCCGAACTTCCAAGCTCTGTGTCAAGAGCCGTTGTCGTCATTGCAGTCGGACTCGGAGCAGCGTCGAGCAGGCTTGCGAGCGTCGTCGCTTCCGCCGGCGTTGAGAACGTGATGGTCTTGCTCAAGTCAGCAAAGAGAGCGGAAGCTTGGCGATCGTCGCTCGCCGTCGTGGTGTAGATGGTCGTGTAGGTTGTCATAGTGTACGTGACAGTACTGCGGGCTTGAAAAATGGTCCAGTAGTAGCTGTAGTACCTCCATCTGACAGTCCAGTAGTACGTTGTGAAGCTGTCAACTACGACCTGAGTCGTGCGCGGTGGCTGAGTGATCGTAGCTGGTGCTGCTCTCGTGGTTGTTCTTGCGAAGGAGGTGCTGCCGCCTGTTATGACTGCTGTGCATTGCAGGTCGGTACAGCAAACTCCTCTGCCATCGTACAGAACGCACATGTTGCCAGCCTCGCAGTAGTCGCCGCCGCGGCAGCAGGCTGCGCCCTCAGGCATGCACTTGTTTTCACAGCAGGTAAACCCCGCTGGGCAAGAACCGCCTGGGCAGCAAGTCTTGCCTGGCTCGAGGCAGTACCCGTATCCGCAACACTTGTTGCTGCTGGGACAGCAATCGCCCAAATCTGGGTCGATGGTAAGTGGGCACTCGAACCGTTGGCTCGAAAGAAGGACTCACTAGAGCAGTAGCCGTAACCGGCATCGCACTGCTGGCGAGCGAACAGCTCCGCGCTGCGGTCCTGTAGGTGTGGCTGTGTTTCGTTCTTCTCCACTCCCCGGACAGTTTCGAGGAAGGTAGCTGGTTCTCCCGACGAGAACACGCCTTCTTTACTGAAGTCCGCTTCATTCCAGTCTATTCCGAAATCTCTGCGTTTGATAGCTCCAAATTCCGCGACTACAACGCTCAAGACCGCAGACGCTGCGAGCAGATTGTGCGCTCTCATCTTGACAGTGATTGTAAAGTCGCAGTGAAGAAGGATGTGAAGGCAACAACAAGGCGGTCGACCAGGCTCTTGATATGTACCGCATCATTCACCTCGCCGAACAGCCTTGCTGATCGTTGTCCTTACTAGATGGCCCTTGCACACTGCAAGCCTCTGTCTGCTACGCGTAACCGCACGCTGAATGCAAGCTTTACCGACCGGTCACCTGGTCGAGGCCTAGCTGTCAGCCTTGATGAGCCGTACCTCGCATTCACAACTGAAAGGCGAAACATCGGAGTAGATCCATGAGCCGATCATCTACCCAAAGACGGCTGGAAGCGAGGCTGATGCTCGGAATAGCATGGCGCGCGTCAGTCAGATACGCTACCGCAGGGGTCTGCGAGCTCGTGTGCTGGTGTTGTTCAGCTGCCAAGGAATCTGATGGATATCGGCGAATAACGTTCGTTTGGTAGATGAAGTGGCGGGAAGGTTAAGCGAAGATCTGGGGGCCTAAACAGGATGCTGGAGGACGTCAGGTAATTGGAAAGAATTGTTGGAGTGACGGATGGCCGGAGATGGCGAGAGTGTGTGAAGTCGCTTTACCCTGACGGAGTATATGCAGCAGACGTAGCTTACGCCCGAAGATTGAGAACAGACAAGAATCCATCCTCGACAGAGGAATCCGTCTACTCCATCTAATAGCACATTAGATGTACAGTTAAGGCTACTATTGTTACTTGTTCTTATGCTCTGTAGGCTTAAGAATCTACGAATGCCTAATGCTGTATATGTATAGACAGCTGTTTTAATACGTTGTAAATTATAATTACCTACTACTAAGCTAACTCTAGCTATTGCTACATTGTAACTTAAGAGTGCGTTTACTTGCTCTTGTAGCATCTTGTTCTTAATCTTTTGCGTGATCTCTGTTGTTGCTTTATCTAATTTTGTTGCGTCCTTGGCTGCTGTGATCCCTACTTCTGCTACAATGTTATTCTGCTGTATCTTTGTTGCGGCCTGTTGTACAAGTGCTATAATGAACATAAACTCTTGCTTTATCTGGTTAAGGGTCTACGCTGTGCTTTCTGCTGTTAATCTAGGCTTGTTTGCGCGACGTTGAGCGCGTCGCTGAGGCCGTGAAGGTTAGGGGATTGTTGCGTCTTCAGTACAAACGTCAATGCGCTGCGAACAATGTCGCTAACAACGTCTGCTGGCAGAGGCTGCTAGCCCCCATTGCCACTCCGTTGCGCTTCATTATTGACAGCACCTCAAGAAGGAAGGCGTTGAGGTTGGTAGCATGCTTGTCTATTCGTTCCAGCCGCGTCCGACTGTGGGAGCCACGGTGTCTGGTCATCCGCCTGTGCCATTCACTTCCCCGTGATGTAGATAGAACAAACGATCATCAAATCGAAGCATGGTAGCCTGGATACAACATTACTTTGGTCTAGAGTCTGCCTGGAGAGAGGCCGACATAAGCCCACAAGAATTTCCCAGGGACACTAGCCCTTAGATGTATCTTACGTGTTTATTCCATTACTAAGACGCACCTAAAGCGAGCGTTCCCAGAATCCATGTGCCTAATCGCCTCCTCAACGTTGTCGAATGAGAACTCTTCTACTAAGCACTCGACGTTCTGATGCTGCGCAAACGAGATGGCTTCTTCGGAGTCGAGAGCGTGACCTGCTGGCCAGCCATGGACTGATGCTCCTTTCGCCATGAGCTTAACTGTATCTACTGGAATATCTCCAACCGCTGTGAAAAATTAGCCCGGTACTTGTACGAACATGGGTTTCATCGCTCACCAGCAAGGATCAGGAGCTTCCCTCGTGGCCCTAGGCCGCCGATTAATGGTCCCATGATCTCCGGACTCGGCGCCGTGACAATGATGCAACTCGCTCCACCCATCTTCTGTAGCGCCTCAGCAGCATTCTGCCTACTGGTGTCGATGTAGTCATTTGCACCAAGTTTCTTCGCGAACTCCCTCTTGGAAGCACTCGTCGACAGTGCAACAGTCCGGAAGCCCATCTTGCGAGCGTACTGAAGGGCTAAGTGCCCCAGTCCACCGATGCCTTGCACTGCGACCACATCACCGGCGGTAATGTTCATGTTGCGCAGGGAGTTATAGGTTGTAACGCCAGCGCAGAGCATGGGTGCGTAGGAGGCAGGATCCACAGAGGTGGGGACACGGACAGCGGCTTCGGTGCGGAGGGTACAGTATTCTGCGTCTGTGACCATGATTAGCTGGATTGATGCTTCTCGTCTCTTCCATTCAAAGAGTGCAAAATGAAGACACCATACTTACATCCACCATCGTGATTTATTCCATTCGCGACTGCATTGTCACACATCTGGAACAGCCCACGGTTACACGCCTTGCACGTCCCATCGTGTCCCCCATGCCAGGCTCCACCAACACGGTCGCCGACGCACCACTTCTTCTCCCCAGGACCGACGGCAACAATACTACCAATCATTTCGTGGCCCGGAATTCGGGGGAAGGAAGCCCTGTAGGTTGTCAATAGTTGAACGTGTATGAGGATGGTGGGAATTCAAGATTACATTGGACCAAAAGCACCTTGCTGCAGGAAGCTATCCGAATGGCACACTCCACATGCAAGAACCTTGATGAGGATCTGAGAGGGTCAGTTTTGATTTCTACAGCAAGGCACGATGTTCTCTTCGACAAGAGCGGCGGCGCTGCGATAGCAAGCTAAACCCGCGATTGGGGGACTGTGTTGCTTATTCGAGGTTTTCTATTTTGACGCACCTCGTCTGGTCCAGGCATACGAATGGGCACTTCTTTGATGGTCCACGGAGCACCAGGACCCTCAAGTACAACTGCGCGAGCGATCTTTGGGATTATTGACGCCATTGGAAGAATACAGAAAGATCTCTGAAGGATTCCTGGACGATTGGGTTTGCGGCTGCGTTTGTTTTAGCTGGATGTTGTGCCAGGCTGCCCGAAGTGATGTTGAGACACAAGACAAGGGGCAGGTTTATAGTCCTTCTTTAGTGCAGTTTGATCGTTCGGCCCTTTTAAGGAGCTCGTGCAAGAATGCTTATCAAATGCCCCAATCACTTATTGTGCACTTTTGTATATTGTGTAGTTCTTTCGTAAGCCAGGTATACACGAGTGTCTACCATGCGTGAGCAGTCTTACACGTCCGGAGATAGGCTTGGAGATGGCCGCTTGATATGTACGAGGTTATTTCTACTTCCATGTCCGCGTACATCACTGGAGTTGCAGGTGTACTCTTCAAACAATTCCGAGAAGACTTCGATTCACTTCCAGCGTCATGTAACAAACATGCGTTGTTAATGTTCCAAACTCGTGTTTTTTTACGGGCACTGGAGCTCTCGGAGTCCGAGTAGCGGGTAGCAACTAACGTTTTTGTCAGAGCTCGTTCTATTCATCCATTGTAAGATTAATCATACTTCGCGCAGTCTATTAACGCGTAGGGTTATAGTTGTTGTGGTCTATTTGCTTCTCAGAGTATCTTTAAATTAACGTTGTCAAAGTTGTAGGTATTCTGCTCTCTTAATTATTAGCCAGCGCTTAGAAGATCTCTAAGTCTGGGTAATAGGCTTATAGGCTATGTAAATAAATCAGTAAATCTCTAGACCTTAGAATCTCGAGATTGAATCTTAACCCACTTCTGACATTTACCGGTAACCCTAACTTTGAAAAAAAAAACCCCCAAAAACACCCCTGAACCTCTTAGACTTCAATTGAGAATCCGTGCTAAGCTAGTATATATACCCTTAGTAAGTGCCAATTACGTCCATGTTAGATTGCTTGCTGCTTGCTGCGCAAATCTTGCTGTAGTCTCGTTGATTCACGTATAGTCGACTGCGGTCGCTGTGGCTACTGCTCTGCGTCGCAAGATTGTGCCTTCTCTTAGCTAGACTTCCAAATGGGGACGCTACTACTATTAGTGCATGCGACTTGTTTTGGGATCGGCATTGGCAAGGGATCCTGATAAAATCAGGTTGCCGTCTGTCATTTTCGCACGCTCAAATAGTTCTTGTCGGCGTACATCAGAATTACAGAGACCTCGCTATTAAACCTACCCGCCAGTGAGGTCGCATCCGCAAGTATACCCCTGCGACAAAACTGCCTTGATGCACAGTATCATTTCAATGCATGCACATAGTTTCATTATCACGCCAGTGATAAGAATGTCACTGGATGAATGTCAGTGTCCTATGTCAGTGGTCAAATATGTACGATTGAGTGTTGGCGATCAGGTGTTTCCAATCAGGTACTTGTACTCAAGTACTCGTAACCAAATGCTTCCCGGCTGACGTTGCAGCTCATGGCGCCGGCTACCAGTGTAGCTACCGCAACATGCGTCGAAGCTGCTATGATAACCCTCCCGCTGCTATGTCCGATTCTTTGAAGAACGAGTAAATCGTAGTGCTGAGTGCGGTTGATAAAAGCGCAAACACCTTAAACGTGCAATTCCACTACAAGGTCAACGGTCTTAACTGGCTTAGTTCCTTTGATGGAACGGAACATGGGCAAGGGAAGTAGCACGTGAAATCTGAAGTTACGATTTGGTTCGTGATTGAATAGTATTCAGAGAGGTTCAAGTTAAACCTTAAAGGAACAAATACCTGGATCGCCCCTAGCCCCATGAATAGAGGCAGACGCGGTCCCTTCCAGATGGCCGCTACCGTAGTCTTTCTTCAATTCGGACAGTTGAGATGATACGTTTGAATCTTGCGTCTATGAACACTGTGGCTACACAGCTAAACCTTGGACTTCTTGGATAAGCCCTGCTTTGGCACACGAGCTAGCCAATAAATGAACAGGGCCGCAGCAACATTGAACGCAATGTAGCCCCACATAATTCCAAAGTCTCTCCACGCATTCTCGTAGTGAATAGAGAGTCTTGCCAAGTATGAGTCCGTCGACGAGGTCGGACAAAATTTACAGTTTTCGGTGGCGTTTGTGTCCAGGATGTACCCCCCGGTGGCTTCAGCGAAGTCAGCTAGATACGTCCCACATGTTGAACCAGCGTTTGGCTGCATGGTCAGGTACTCGTTGTCTGCGCAGGTAACCTTGGCATGAGCAAATGATGCCGACAGCATCCCAGAGACCAAGTAAGTGAACGGTGATACCCGGTACATGAAGATCCAGAACCCTGGAAGCGCCTGTTCTGTCACTAGGACACCGCAGAACATGAGCGACAACGAGAACATGAGGTTCACGAGATTAGCTCCTTCTGCTGCTTGCTCGATACCAGCGATCATCATTGTCGAGAACGTTGACGTAAAGATGAGGTAGGTCAGAATGAAAAGGAACATCATACCCCCTCTCTCTGTGGTTGCATCAGTCTGTGCGGCGTTCCTCTCCAGTCCGATCGCATAATACCAGGAAAGATACATGAAGACAGACATGAGGATGTTCCATGGTACCTCGACCAGGATATTGGAGACAATGAATGCTTTCCAGCTGTATGTCCTAGATGGTCTTTCCCGGGCTTCGTATAGGGACCTCTGAGTGACGAAATGCGGCATGATTTGTTGTGCCATTTGTCCAAATAGTGTGAAGAGCATAAATAGCGCGAAAGTTTGGTTTTGAAGTCCTTGGAGGCTGTTCTTGGCTTTGAAGAAGGAAAATCCTATGAACATCGCCTGCCCAGATCGTTAGCAAAATACTCATAGAGGAATGAAGAAAGAGCGCGAAGCACTTACAGAGAGGATGCATAACGCAGCCTTAGAATAAATGTAAGATGGGGTGCGCCAATACTGCTGGAACACTCTAAGAGTGACTTCGTTGAACTGCATCACCAGGGGAGCAGCAAATTCATTAGAGGCCGTGCGGTCTGATGTCCCCCGCACCTCTTCCGGAGACGTAGCGCTTGTCGACTTGGCTCTCATGTCGGCAAGGATTGTCTTCGTCTCTCCGTATTCAATGCTTTTGCGCCAAGTCTCGTGCCAGTCAATATCTGTAACTGTGCCTGGAGCCGCGCCTATAATAGACAACATCCACTCTGCTGGATTTTCCGACGCATGCAAGGCACGGGCACCGTTTCGCTCGAAATAAGCCTGCAGGATTGACGAGTTCTTCCCAATTTCTCCAAAATAGACGGTCCTTCCACCCTTTGCTAGGAAAAGTAGCCGGTCGAAACGTTGAAACAGCATGCCTGAGGGCTGATGGATGGTACAGAGGATAGCTTGACCGTTTTTTTTTAGTTTTTCCATGAGGTTGCAGATGATCCAAGAAGTCTGACTATCAAGACCAGACGTAGGCTCATCAAGGAAGAGGAGGAGCTGGGGTTTAGCAGCAAGCTCTACACCAATCGTCAAGCGTTTTCGCTGCTCGACGTTAAGCCCTTCACCTGGTACCCCAACCACTGCGTCAGCATAGAGCTCCATGTCGAGGAGTTCGATCACTTCGTCCACATAACGAAGCTTTTCCTTACGTGACAAGCTGGCTGGCTGTCTCAGGATAGCACTGAAGTTGAGTGCCTCTCTGACAGTAGATGTTGCAAGGTGGAGATCCTGCTGTTGAACATAGCCTGTTTTTCGTTGAAAGGTGTGATCCCTGTGTTCGCCATCAATGAAGATCCCGCCGGAAATGACGCCCATAGTCACGCGACTGGCTAGGACATCAAGGAGCGTCGTTTTTCCAGCACCAGAGACACCCTGGAAAAAGTTAGCATCGCAATTCGTGGTCCAAGATCTCGCACCAGTCCCACCATAAGTGCCGTAAGGGTTCCAGGCTTGACCCAGCCATCGACATTGTCCAAGATCCTTCTCTTCTCAGTCCTAATTTCAATATCGTAAGATAAATCCTCCCAATGGAATATGCTGGTTTGAGCATTGGACGGAGACTGTTCGCCGATTGCATGCCCCTCGATCGGTGAGACTTTGGCAGATTCTACGTCGATCCTCTTCTTGATCAATTTCGCACCCCTTCGGAAGAGCAGGACTTCTCCCTTTGACTTCTGTTCTGTGATGTACTCAGTCGCGAGGATGTAAGTGGTGCAAAACAGAGCGGTGTATGCAATTATTACGGCAAGGTTCCTTCGTGAACGTCAGAGACTTCAGTGCTGTAGGTGGGAGGTTAGACTTACGTCCACTTCTTGCTGTGGTGGTAATGGAAGGCCGAGTTGATATAGTCTTCTCCACTCACGGAACCGATGCCGGGCGCAGAACCAACGGCGGAGCACACTCGATGCTGTCCGCTTGCCGTATCGTAGGCGCCGCCGGATGGAACATACTGAGAACAAGGGAAGTCTCGATTGCTAAACTCATTGACCATCAGGCTCTCAAAAGCGTAGGAGAGCGGATCCAGGTAGTAGATCCACTTTGACCATCCCAGGATGTATGGCTTTGGTAAGGCAAAGCCAGAATACATCAAAAGCGATGCAATGACGATCGACCCAGGGGCCAAAGCTTGGGCCAAGGTACGTGAGGTAGCAGCTATAGTCCTGAAAACCATGGACATGACAATTGTCACAAAGAATGAGGCCAGTATGAAGAAGAAGAAGTGTCCCGTTTCCCGTCGCAGATTCGCCATAAAATATAAGGGGATGTTGAAGGTGAAGGTATTGAGAATCTTGTAGGGTAGGTCTACAAGCATGGATGCGAAGGCCTCTGCAGATGGATGATACAATGCGTAGCGGGCATGCTTTTCCACTATGCCACGCTGGGCATAAAGCGTAAGGATCTGGAAGGTGTTAGCTCTTGGGGTAGTTCAGCAGCCATGGCAACGTACTTCAAGAGAGCTGCCAGTAGCGTTGATCAGAATAGAAAAAAAGATTAGGGATCCTCGTGGGAAGAAGCTGGAGGAATTCTCTGGGAGGTTGTAGAAAACACTTCCTACTACCACCGACAAAATGAAGTTGGCGACCAATTGCGTGATTGTTAGACTGGGGTCGCCTTTCAACCTCAGCAAGCCACGCCAGAGACATAATTGGACCTGCTGGAAATAGTCCAGTGTGTAAGGCGATTTTGCACGTCTACTATTATCAGTACCAAGACCAAGTAAGCCCATATTTCGAAAAAAACTCACTGTCTGGCCGATTGCTCAGCCCTGCGCGACAGAGCGAACTTTTCGAAGTGGGCTCCACCAACGGGATGCAAGCGATTGTACTCCTCGATCTCGTCCAGAAGTTGTGCCCTCTCGGGACTGGACTTCCAAACTGCAGCGAACTGGTCCGCAGTCCGGGGCACCTTGCCCTCCCAACCTTGTCTTACGACCGTCTCCTCGGGGCTTGTCATCGATGTAAGGAAATCCCCGTCGGTTTGCTGGTTCGGGCAGACAAAACCAAGATGTTCGAAATACTTTTTCGCGTTTCTGGCGGATCCGAAGTAAATCTGGTGTCCATCGTACAGCAAAGTGACCTTGTCAAATAAGTCGTAGGCTGCTTGAGGGGCTTGGTAAATCGCAACGCATGCACTTGCGCCCATCAGGTCAGTGGACTGTCGGAGCGTCTTGCAGAACTCAATTGCGTTCGCTGAGTCAAGACCGCGGGTACTGTTGTCCCAGCATTGAAGGGGAGCCCCACTCAGAGCTGCCTCAGCGATACTAACCCTTTTTCGTTCTCCTCCACTCACTCCTCTAATGAAGTCATCTCCAATTTGTGTGTTCATAGTTTGACGAATGCCAAACATCGCCATCATCACGTCTCTCATGTGGGTCGCATAGGTCCACCGATCTACTCCGCCGGGAATCTCTCGGGGCGCTCTCGCTAGAGCAGCAAACAGTAGTGTGTCCCCAACGCTGAGCATTGGAAAGTGAACATCTACTTCAGATGTGTATATGGCCTCGCCTTGGAACTGGGACTGCATGTGTTCGGAACTAATGCCTATGCAGAGTGAGTCACAACTCTATCGAAGAACACTGAGTAAGTGATGAGGAATTACCTTGGTAGTTCAGCTCTGAACCTTCAGCAACATAGATTCCATGAGTTTCTCCAGCAATGGTCTTCAAAAGAGTCGAACATCCAGAACCTGGAGGTCCAAGAACCACGAGCATCTCCCCGCTCTTCACAAGGCCGTCGAAATCTTTCAAAATCTCAATCTTTCGGGGATTGTCGGTTCGTGTAATCTTCCGTACGAGGCCAGCTGTTTGTAACCACAAATTGCCGACTGTCCTCTGGTAGTCGGTGGGCGTTCCAAACCCGTGTACGTTCAATTGGCGGAAAGAAATTCCAGCTGTACGTAGCGGGAACTTTTCGGGGTCTCCAGATTTCAAGCCAATAAGTGCTTTTGCCCACTCCCGAGGGCGGAAATTCTCAGATTTAGGATCTAATACGGAGCCAGCTTCCGCGTTGAAGGGATTGTGATGAGACCCAGAGATATATCCGGATTGCTCAGTCAGCTGCCTCGCCAAGTCTGTTATCTCCTGGTCACGAATGATCTCCTCATCACATGTGTTGTCTAGTGTCTTGTCGGCGTCCAGGAATGCGTTTGCGTTGAGGGCAGAATGGGAGGATGACATACTTGCTGATCTATGTTAGCATGTGCATCGAAATTTGTTGGATTTAGAATGAGTTGGATGGCGAGAATTTGGAGGTTTGCTCGAGATTTAATTCATGAAGTTATCGTTCTTGGTGCGTACTGAAATGAAGCACCGAGCTCTGACAGGTAATTGCCAGACCCATCTCTCCAGTTAGTGTTCCGCATCGGCACATTAGGTGCGGACGAAATCGGGTCTCATCTCTATTTCAGCCCACTTATTTTTGGGAACGTAGTCTGCGGACAAAAAAGGAATTGCACTTGAAGCATCCGTTGAGTCTCCAGTCCCTAATCGGGACATTGAATTTAGCAATGATGTGATTGTTGCAGTTTCCTGAGTGCTGATAGATGCCAGATTGGCCAATGAAGTATGTTTGTTACTAAACTAAAGTACCAGAGTCTCTTTCATTCGGCTGTTCATTCGGCTGCACGTTGGCAATCGGGACAACATTAGTACCGACATACATCTCTTCGGGATAATAGTTGCCCCACATTCAGCGCAACGTGCAAAGTTTCACCTTCTTGAATGCTCCCACGTGACTTTTAATCCAGGAACACCAGATCAACGTTCCAAGATTGTGATCCAAGCACGACCGACGATCTCAGAAGTGTTGGAAAGGCGATGGCAGCCCTAGTGGTGCCACGGACGAAGAAATGCGCATTGTGTTAGTGTGATGTTTACTAATCTTTTTTTTCCAATGCAATGCGTACATTCCTGAGTCGGCCCGAGCGCACACCGTTGACTCGCTTTGCTAGTTGCGCTAGTTACCTTCAAAAGCGCATTTCTAGCCCATTCACTGCCTACGACCTGATCACACACCACTTGTACACAAAATGAAAGCACTCATTACTACGAACACTCTGTACTCCAGAGTCGCGAATCTTGCGCTCCACAAAAATTTCACCACAACAAGGGCGCAGTGGAAGGACGTTCCGACACCAGAGATCTCAGACGATGAGATCTTGGTCAAAGTTCGGGCCGTTGCGTTGAATGCAACCGATTACAAGCACATTGACGGTATCTCTCCCCCAAACTGCATCGTTGGCTGCGACTATGCAGGGGAGGTGTACAAGGTTGGAAAAGGTGCAGCAAACCTCTGGAACATCGGGGACAGGGTAGCTGGCGCCGTTCACGGAGGACTGTTCCCGGATCGGGGCTCATTTGCCGAATACCTGAGGACGGATGCCGACCTTGCTTGGAAAATTCCGGAGACAATGGACAACGCTGCTGCAACCACTTACGGAGTTTCGGCTGTCACAGCAGTACTGGCATTATGTGGGCGCTTGGGATTCCCTAAGGTCGATACGTTGTTAGAGCCGACTGGTGGAAATAAGAGGGGAACCATTTTTGTATATGCTGGCTCGACTTCCGCAGGTCTCTCGATCGTACAGTTGGCGAAGGCCTTCGGATGGAAGGTCGTCGCAACCGCTTCGCCGCATTCATTTGACCTCGTCAAAAGCTTTGGCGCAGACGCCGTCTACAACTACCGCGATGCAAACGTCGGCGCAGAGATCGCAACAGCCCACCCTGAAATCAAGCTTGCAGTCGATTGTTTCTCAGAGGGCAAGTCAACAAAGACCTGCGACACTGTCATTGCAAAGAATGGCGGTCAAGTGATTACTCTTTTGCCCTCAGCAAAACCGGGCACGCCATCCATCAAGCATGAGCTCATCATGGCCTACACCGTTTTTGGTCGAGACTTCCAGTGGTTACCCCCTATCGGACCAAAGTTCCCCGCGAATCCATCAGACCGGGACATGCTAGCACAGTACTACAAAATCCTGCCGCAGCTGACGAACATCCTCAAGCCTCTCCCTATTACACGGGAGTTAGGAGGGTTTGACGGTATTCTGCCTTCGCTGAATAAGCTGCGAGAGGGGAAAGTATCAGGTGGCAAGCTGGTGATTGAGCTCTAGATATTCTCATGGGTACGAGAGAGGACGACGAAGGTGGGCTCGTTTCTATTCAGAGGAAGCATGGTTTCTTTAACTTCATACATGCCTTGACGTGGCACTTTATTCAACTGTAAGCGTTGCAAATGTTAGCAAGACCCCTTATTAATAACATCATAATGCATTCCACCTATTCTTCATTGTACAAGTCCCTTTTCTGCTCGTGTCTCGAATTAGACCAACAGCTTGTGTTGGTGGCAACCTCTAAGAGGCTTGATTTTGCAAGGACGGACGGGTGAGAGAGTTGTCAGTATTAGGTGCCAGCTTTCAAGGGTCAAATATATGTTTCCAAATGCCAAAATTGATTACGATCTTCGTTGCGCGATATCTAAAATGCACACAGAACTATCCAATCTACAGACAATGTCACGCAATTGAGAATGGATGAAATTTTCACATTATTCGTTTGATTTGACTTATGTTATAAGTAAAGTTGCCTTTTCCCACGAATTGATTCCATTGTCCCGCCAAGCGCAGCGTCCACATCTTTACCAAGGGATGGTCGTGCCATCGTAGTTCTGGAAGGTTCCTCCAACTGTCTCCTTTGTAGCGACGTCGAGGGTCTTCAAGATACCAGCAATACTGACCTCAACAGTGATGGCGCCCATGGCAACAGCCTGCTCTGTTGAACCAAACATACCCGAAGCCATGTCTGTCAGAACTAGGCCGGGGTGAGTGACGTAGGCTGTGAGCCAGGGCTCCTCGTAGTGAAGTCGTCGTACTAGCCAATTCAACGCTGCTTTGCTAGCACCGTAGGGGCTGACAACCGGGGGAAGTCCCTTGAGTGTCTCCTGGCCTTCGATGCTACCGATGAAGGTTGAAGTTGCCAGGAAGACAGGCTTGCCACTCTTGTTCGCCTCAAGAAGTGGCTTGAAGGCTTGGAATAGCAGGACAGGTCCGATGGTGTTGGTGTTGAGGTGGTCGCGGAGGCTCTCGATAGTGGTCCGTGCAACTGGTGCTCCGGAGTGAGCGATACCGGCGTTGGCAATGACAACGTCGATGGATGTGATACCCTCCGAAGCAAGCTTTGAGACTGCCTCCTTTGCATCGGTCTCGGACTGGGAGTCGATCTTGACATAGACGACCTTGGACCCCTTGCCGGCGGGAAGAGCGTCCAGAATCTTTGATGAGGCGGCTGTGTCACGAACACCAGCGATGACAGTCGTGTTAGGTCGCTTCAGAAGCTCTGCAGTCAGACCCTTGCCAATGCCACGGTTGGCACCAGTGATAAGGTAATTGGTGGAATCCATGTTTGCAATGGATAGATGTTGCGGTGGTCGAAATTTCGTGATTTTAGGGGTTGGATGCTGAACAGTGATGAGTGGTAAGACTGCTAAAATTGACATCTATTATACATCCTCACCATCATCCATGCCTGTAGTCATTAATAAGCTCTTGATCACAAAGCATGAATGTGCGAACTTAGTCCGGCTGTTGATTAGTGAACACAACCAAATAAACGCTCGCTTCATATCTACACCCCCGAAGACCCTGAAAGTAGCGGCCGCATTCGGCGCTGGGCCGCCGAAGAACTCCATTTTGCTAGCCGGACTAATGCATGCCAGCGAGTTTACAGTTTGTAGGTATCCCAGACACGAAAAGTGTAGGGAAACGCAACCTTGGAAGCTTTCGGCGTCCGGGAGTTTGCTGTCGTCAAAGCATGAATTTTACCTTTTTTTGGGCCAACTTTGCCCAAGCAAACGTTCGTCAGGAGCTTCGGATTTCCCGCAAATTCTATCACAATCCTGGAGGAATTGCATCAACAGCGCTTGACTAGTTTGGCTATGGACTGTCGTTCTATCTCTACTGCCTAGGTAAGGCCAGATATTATACGAGCTTTGATTAGTCGTACTAAAAGAGACCCAGTACCGATTCGATCTGGCTCACAATGAGAACGAGGCTGTTACTGGTAATCGGCCTTAGGTTGATCTGCCACGTCGATGAGAGCCTCAACGGAGCCGTCTCCAGCTTCACAGAACACCTGAATACTGCCGATGAGCAACCGAGCATCTACGCCTCGTCAGCAACATCAACGCTACCCTTCTAGATCTCACCTTGAAGCTTCTCAAAATTTTCATTATTAAAAGAAGTATACATTGTATTGTCGTGTATTTTTCAATGATTTGCACTTCCCAGTGTTGATTGCAGCTAGTGTTGCTGCTCAGGTGTAATTGCCAAGTTGCTCACCGGTCATTACCAGGTGCAGCAATTTACATGCCTTTGCATAATGGGCGAGACTGATGCGCATCTCGCGCACATAACGCTGAGTTTCGAAACCCCTGCTTCCGACGTCCGGGGATGTGTACTGGATATCTAGATCCACAATTCTAAACCTGAGTAGCTGCCTTTATCCGGTGAGAAGCATTTGGAGTACTCGAGATTGGAAGGTACGTCGGGCTCAGACCGACACTTCAAACATTCCAGCCCTGACCGACTTTTCAAAGACACACCTGGTCGTTCCGACTTTCTCCAGGCCCGAAGGCATTCTGGAGAAAGGCTGCGGTTCTCGACGCAATCGAAAGACTACCTCACACACTCCGCAGACCGCTGCATGCAGGCTCGCTTGTAAGAATCCTTCTGGCCAGGCCTATCCTCGTTAGAGGTACAGGTGATTGCTTTCACTCCCTGTGACGACGGTAATCTGATGGAGATAGCCACGAGTGCCTTCCAGCACAGAGGGAGTACGTGGGTCCGAACATCTACCGCGTGTATCACGGCCTCAGGGGCGGATGGCAGACACCATCAACTGCAGAGTGAAAATCAAGAGTGCATGCAATTACGGTGCCACGCTTCAATTTGATGGAGGACTTCGCGTAGGGTCACTTTGCGTTCTGTGAAAGGAGCGCGAGCTCTAGTAGGAGTGGCTGGCGCGCATTGATAAGGATGTGCTGAAGGGGTTTAGCGAGCTGAAGATTATGTAAGAGTGAGCATGAGGCGAATCAGTCAAACCGATTGATGGTGCTGATGCTGATGCTGTTTCAGCGTAGCGACCCTGTGATGAAAAATTCTCGTGCAATGCTGACCTAATGCTCCATCAAAATTGTTCTATTCAATGACACCAATGACCATTACTAACCTCCGTCGTGCTGAACTGCACGCAAGGCTTGAGATGTAGGCTTTCGTTAGGCGGCTAACCCTAACCTAAAACCTAACAACAGCTACTGTCACGAGATGACTTCGAAGAGTGCTCTGTAGACCTACGTGACAAGCGCCTCAAGCAGAAGCTTGACGCTGAGAGAAAGGTTGCACGCGTGAGGGAGAGAGCAGCGTGTCAGAACGAAGGATTTGAAGCAAGAATGAGTAGCAGACAGCAAGGCATGGTAGTAGTGAACCTGCTGCTAAGCGAACATAATCACCACATCCTACTTGACAGATGGCACCAATCCTTTCATCACCGAAGATCTCGCAACTTTGTTTAGTGATCGAACTAGCATTTCATGTGGATCGCAAGAGCCCCTTTCCTGTCTTCTAGCGTCAAGTGGCGTTCCGACACGGATAGACGAGATTTCCGACGGAAGTTTCGGCGGACGAGTGCGAGAGATGACAGTCGACTATAATTTAAGACCTCATCGAAGGATTTAAGTCTTCGACCCCAGTGATATAAGATTTTACCTTCCATGTATAGAGAGACAGTGAATGGTTCAAGTTTTTCCATTGGATCTATCCCTCACCACTTTCCTGATCCGCCCCACTCGTAGGCCTACTACGTATGAATATTGGGACGCAGGATAACCGCCAGCGATCCTCGCCAAGCCGGTACGTGCACCCTCAGCGAGGCGCGTCTTGCCTAATATAGCTAGATTTTGACGCCAGCTTTGCCGCCAGCTATCCTCGCTTCCGCCAACTATCCCTGCCAGCTATCCCCGCCAGCTGTCTTGACTTCTAGCCTCCCTCCATGCGATCTCTGGCATTTCCTGCAGAAATGGGAACGGTGGGCTCGAACAGGAAAATCAAGGTGGGAATGGAGCGAGCCAAACCTCGTATTATTCTACGAACGATTCTACGTGTAATCGTTCGCTTTTGCACTAAAGTATATAGCGCGTGCACGGACAGTCGCGTGCAATCGTTCGCTCTTTTATCGTGCAATCGTTCGCTGTTCCCGTGTTCAAAAACTGATGCAACTTACACAGGACGTGCAGCTAATAGATTATAATTATGTGTGTAACTTAAAGGTTAGGAAACAATAGAATACGCGTAGAAATTAATGCTAAAGTTTAGGTGATGGTGTTCGTTGACGATGGAGGACGCGTATCAATAAGCTCTAAAGGACTACGAACAACGCGCCGCAAGAGGACAATGCATTATACAACTTAATGTTTTAGCCTGCTAACCCTACAACCCTAACCCTAAAGCTCGCTAACTTAGAAGAGATCAAGCAACCTAACCTCTGTTCGTGCAGCACCCTCTACGCCCTCTTCAGATACAGCCCAGATAGGCGTAGAGAGGATCCGCACAGAGTCATCACTATCGTAAACGATAATCTCGCCGTCGCTGTTCTCCTCGTTGTCGTTGTCGCTGTCTGGAATCTCCTTGAGTCTGTAGAGTAGTGCGGGAGCCTCTGACTCAATGCGTAGTCTCTCTCTTGAAGCGATTGACCCGCCAGCAATCGCGTCTGGGCCTAGCTACTCGTCGAGAGCCTTAGTTGCTGCGCAGAGATTAGGGTTAGGGTTAGGGTTAGGGTTAGGGTTAGGGTTAGGGTTAGGGTTAGGGTTAGGGTTAGGGTTAGGGTTAGGGTTAGGGTTAGGGTTAGGGTTAGGGTTAGGGTTAGGGTTA